>JAESUZ010005264.1:0-32800 GCA_017311185.1 Proteles cristata cristata | reverse complement strand
TGTTTTTTTCGAGGTGAGAATCACATGACAAAAAACCAGCCACTTGAAGGCGAACAGCCAAGAGGCAGTTGGCACACTCAGTGCTGTGCAGCCACCGTCCTCATTCCAGAACGTTCTCACCCGCTAGAGGCGGCCACATCCATTACATGGCGGGTCTGCGTCCCCGCCCCCAGCCCTCCCTGCACAGTCTGTTCTGGACACTTCATGGCCGAGGAGCCTTGTTTTCTCGCCTCCCCCATGTCGCAGCCCTGTCTGTGGTGGGGTTCGCCCACCAGGACACGATGGACGGACGGACGGGGGTGCGGGTGGCTTGGGCTCCTGCCTCGGGGCCGTGGGGGAGGGGCGCGTCGCAGTTCCTGCCTCCTTTCTTCCGCGGGGCCGCGCGCGTCTCCTCCAGCACTTGTCATCTTCCGGTTTTTGGCTTTTGTTGGCTTCCCAGCTGTTGGCTTTGGGCGAGAGACGGGGTCTCGTTGTGTCGCTGGCATCTCGCCGGTGGCGCTGAGCTCGTCCCCTCCGGGACACGTCTGTTCAGGCGTCTGCCCCTTGTTTCTGCTGCGTGAGCTCCGCTCATCTTGACAGACGGGCCAGGGCGGAGCGTGAGGGCCGCGGCCTGACGGACAACCAAATGTTAAAGTAAAACCTAGGTTTTGCTTCGTTTTACTTAAAGATTCGTGGAAGAGAGTGACCAAGAGCCAAGTCCTATGACGTCAAAGGAACAGCCCTGGGAAGAAGGGTCGCCTGGCAGGGGAGCCCCCATATCTGACCGTGGCCTCACCCTCCCAGGGTGCTGGCCCTGCCCCCCCCGGACACCCCAGCCTCGTCTCTAACCCCAAAGCTGACCACACATAACCTGGTTCTAGCCCTGCCTCCCCACGCCCCCACGTGCCCGCCCCACGCCCCCACATACCTCCCCGCCCCCACGTGCCCGCCCCCACACCCCCACGTGCCCCTTCCCACACCCCACGTGCCTCCACATACCCCACGTGCTCACATACCCTCTACGTGCCTCCACACAATTCCCACGTGCCCTCCCCACGCCCACGTGCCCACCCACACCTCCCACGCCCCACGTGCTCACCCCACACTTACGCCCCACGTGCCCGCCCATGCCCACGCAGGCCTCCCACGCCCCACGTGCCCACCCCACACCTCTACGCTCCCACGTGCCCACCCCACACCCTCTACGTCCATGCTCATTTCTATGCGCCTCTCCACACGCCTCACAGCCTGCCCCCACTCCTCTACATGCCTCTCAGGGCTCCCACAGTCTAGTCGCAGATGGATGGATGAAACTGTTAATCCAGTCGTTCGCTCACTCATTCCTTCAGTAGATGCGCCGAGTGGAGAAGACCCGCAGGTGAGGGTAGAATGACCCTGTCTGGGGGGCTCGAGGGTAGAATGACCCTGTCTGGGGGCTCTTCCTGAGCCACAGCGTTAACCCTGCCTCCCCCTCCCTACTGAGGCTTCGCCTCGCGCACCCGGGGCCGCGGCCTCACCTGACAAACGTGCACGCTGAGCCCCAGAGGGTCAGGGACTCGCCTCCTCCGGCGCCTCACGGGGGTCACCCGGTGGGGCCTTCCCAGGCGCTGCACCCCACCGTTTCCCCTGGCTGCGATGCACGTGCGGGCCGCCCCGCCTCCCTTCCCCTGCCCGCCTCCCCCCTGCCCGCCCCGGCCCCCGGCCCCCGGGGATGGCGCTCCAGGAAAAGCTCTCAGTCAGAAGCCACTGCTCCCCGGGGGGGAGGGGGGCTCCCGGCTCCATCACTGTCCTTCCTGCTTCCAGGAAACCGCTCCGCCCTCCATTCAGCTCCAGGGGAGCCAGAGGCCCTGTGGCCCGGAAACCGCTCGGCTTCCACCCGCCCAGATGCCGCCGGCCCCTCCCCGGGGACTCCTCACCCCCCGCGGACCCCTGGGACCCGCTGTGGGGTCTGCAACAGCCTCCGCGCAGGGGCGGCCATTTTCCAGGCCCTCCTGTCAGGGCCAAGCGCCCCCGCCCCCCTCGCCTCCCCTCTGCAACAGCCGCCCTCTCGCTCCCGGGAGGAGCGCCCTGTCCACCTGGGTCCACTCGCCTGACTGCCCTCCCTGCCCGCAGCCACGTCCGCTCCGCGGGCACAGCTGGAGGCAGACTGTAGAGGCGGCCGGAACGAGTGCCTGGGGCCCCACCCGCTCTGCCCTCACCCCTGCGGCGTCCTGCCCGCCGCCGGCCTGCCCGCTCTTGCCGTCCCTGAGCAGGCCAGGCACGGGTGCCCCCCTCCGGGCCCGGGTCACCCTCCACAGGAGCCACCTCTGACCTCATGGGCACCCAGGCCCCGCCCACCTCCTCCCCAGTCTTTCCCCTCCTGGGGCCCCCCCCACCCCAGCACCGCGAACAGGTCCCGGCCGCCCCCCCATCTCCCCGCAGCGGCAGCTGCTCAGATGTGCCACTGAAACCAAAATCATTAAATCAAATCGAATCAAAGGTTGGAGTCAGTCACACTAGCCTCGTTTTGAGACCTCGCCGCCACGTGTGCCGGTGGCCCTGCTGGTGAGAGCACGTGCTGGAAGGCCCCCCGGGTGGTGCCAGGCCGGCCCCCGGGCCCTCGCTGAAGAGCAAATGAGGGAGGCCGGCTGTCGGGCTTGCCCGGCACGAGGCGGCGCCACCTTCCAGGCCCCTCCAACAGGCGGCGGTCTCCCTGGGGCGGGGGGGCAGAGGCCTGTCTTGACCTCCCGGGCGGGGGACCACCGCGCAGCGCCACCCCTGCCCTGGGGCCCTGGGAGAGTTTGCTCCCCCTGAGCCGCCCCCACCTTCCCACCAAGTGGGGACGACAGGAGGCCCACCTCTTAGTGAGGCTTTGACGATCAACACAATCCACGCAGAAGCTTCCAGAACACCTGGAAATGCCGGTGTTGTGGATGAGTGTGCGCTCTGTTATCTGGTTTTGTCCTCGAGACTTTGGGGGACCCCCGGGCACTGGCCACCCAACCAGCCTTTCTCCCAGGGAGAGACAGCCCTGTGCCCCCTTCCCTGTGTGTGAGTGCCGGGCTGCCGTCGGGAGGTGACCCTCCGGGTCCTGTCCACACTCTCCCCCCCTCATCGGCCTGGACTGTCATTTACAGGAGCCCCCTTCAGGGACAGGCTGCCCTCGCCCACGTAGGGCCCTGACTGCCTTGACCTCCTTGCCCAAGCTCTATGATGCCCTCCTCTCCCCACCCCTGTCCACGAAGGGGATGGGGGCAGTGCAGACACCCCCTCACTGCTGGGGCTCAAATGGCTGATTTCAGAAAGGCAGGCAGCTTGAAACCCCTCAGGGTCCCCACCTCCCCCGGGTGAGCCAAGGACCCTCAGCTGGGGGCAGGGCCTGACTGCCTCCTGCTGACATCCCCGCCTGGGGCTCCCGGACACGTGGAGCTTCCGGACTCCGCGTCCCCCCCCCATCTGACCCTGCCCACCCCGTGCTGCTGCCCAATCTCCTGGGCCAGCACGTCCCTCCCTCCCCACCCCTGTCCCTATGTGGGGTCCTCACAGACCCCTCCCCATGGCACCCTGTCCCCAGGCCGGGACCCTGCAGCTCTGGGCCCCTGGGAGTCTGCTTCGAGAGGCGTGGACGCCGCTTCCCTGCACCCGCAGCTGGGCCAGGCCTTCAGGGTGCGGAGGCAGGGAGGTCTGTGAAGGGGCTTTTCTGGAACAATAGGGCATCTTGCTGTCTGCACTCTAGTGGCCGGGACTCTGCAGACAGTGATGTTAGCGGTCCCCACGCGCCATGCGGGCCCTGCCCCCCGCCTTCAGGGACGCAGGTCCGTCCTGTCACTGCAGTGCCCCTCCTGTGTCCTGGGAGCCCCGGGACACGGTTGTGGGGGGACAGTTGGCCTCTGCGTCCAGGCCCCGTGAGGACAGGCCCCTGCAGGCCGTCCCCAGCACATGCCCATGACATCATTGTGGCACAGACCCAGGATGGGGGTGCTCTGAGCGTCGCCACTGTGCGCACCCGGGTCTCCCACTAGCGCGTGCCCCCCGGTGGTGGGCCTGGGATACAGGGCGGCGAGCTCGGTGGCCTGGCGTGCTGTCCAAGGTGACCTGCGGTCCTCATCACTCAGAGCTGGCTTGGGAGCCTCCGGAAACCCCTCTGTCATGAGCAGATCTGGGACCCAGTTCTGGGCAAAAGGGCACCGAGTGAGACCCTGGGTGACCTGGGCGGGACCCAGTCCCTGGAGGCCCAGAGCAGGGAGGAGGCAGCAGGTCTCCGCGCCTGGGGCTCCCCAGGGCACCCCAGGAACAGGCTGTGTGGCCCGGGAGCCTGGTGCCCCTGCTGCAGGAGGCGCCTCGGCACTGGGCTGGGCTAAAAATAGCAGGGGCGACGGCAGGGCAGGGACAGCCGGCGGGAGGCCCGTGGGGAGGGGCGGAGGGGGCCGAGGCCGGCGGGCGGCTCGGGGCCCAGGCCCGGCCGTCAATGGCGCTGGCGCTCCCACCCTGTTCCCGGTGGCCGGCCAGCCGAGGCCCAGCTGACAGGCTATTTTTTCCCCTGCTTGACTAAATATGGTCAGGGCGCACAGCCCGAGGGGGCCACTTGGCCGGGGCCGCGTGTTTGGGATGCTTGGCCGGGTATATAAGGACTGCAAAGGTGAGGCCGGCTCCTGACCCGAGGGGGGCCCCCATGCCCGCTCCGGCCCCTTGGGTCAGCCCTCTCCTCCCCTCCCCCCCCCCCGCCTGCGGGAGGCTCAGCGAAGGGCTGTGTGCATGTGTGAGCCCGCACGCCCTGGGGACCGTCCCCTTTTGTTCTGCCCTGACCTCTACCTTGCACTGACCCCGGCGGGGGTGCGGGAGCGTCTGCAGACACGGCCCGGCGGGGAGGGGCTCGAGGTGCACGGGCTCGAGGTGGCTCCTCCGTAACTCTGCATCGCCCGCCAGTCCTGCGCCTCCGGTCCCTCCCTCCCTCCCTTCTTCTCTCCCTCTCTCTCTCTCTCTCTCTCTCCCCCTCTCTCCTCTCAAGATCTCCCTTCCAGCTAAGTCTGCGAGGCTGCGGGAGGGCTGGGGGAAGGGCCGGTGCGGAGGGGGTTGAGCGGTGTCTTCTTTCTCTTTGCCTGCCCCCCACCCCCCAAGTGCAGACGCATCGGGAGCTCTGGCCTCCCCCACCCCTGCATTCGCGGTCGGCTCCGGGAGAAGGTGGATGGTGCTGCCACGGCTGCAGCATCTCCCTGGGAGCCACGCGGGCGCATCGTACCGGGAGCCGCGACCCTGCGCCCGCTGCTGCTGTCGCCAGCCCGGCCGGAGGGGCTCCGCGGTGAGTCCTGCTCAGCCTGCCCGGACAGCCCCACAAACTTGCCGGCCGCCGCGGTGGGGGTGTGCCTGCCGGCGGGTGGGAGCAGCGGCCGCGTGGCTCCAGAGGGGGTGCTTTGGAGTTTTCTCCTGGCTCGTGGCTCCGTCCGCATTTGGAAAACTGCAGAGCCAGCAGCCAGCAGGCCGGGAGGGCGCGTCCAACCGGGATGCACGAACTTTGACATGCGGGCATTTTGCAAGGAAGCAGCAGTCTCCAGATGCCGGGCGGACGGACGGGGGTCCTAGTGCGGGGGTGGGGGCTGAGGGGGGGGACTGAGGGGGGGGCCCTGGGGAGGGGACTGGGGTGGTGGGGGAGGGCGCGATGAACCTGCCCCGGGGCACAGAGCGAGGTGCTGGGAGTGTGGTTAAACTTACCTTGGAACTTGCAGCATTAGCGGTGGAGATGACGGGGCTGGGGGTCCCCAGCCGGCGGTGTGGCTGCCCTGGGCTGGGACACCGGGCTTCTGTAGTTCTCACGGCCCCCATGGTGGGGGGAAGGGTCTTTATGCTCCACGGGAGCACACGTGGGCAGAGACTGGGGGGCTTGCTAGGGGATGGAGTGGGGGTGGGGAGCAGCCAGGGGTCTCTGTGAGGAAGCATGGCCTCCCCACGGCTGGGGGCAGGGCAGGGGGGTGATCACAGCTGAAGAGCACTAGGCGAGGCCGGGCACGGTGACAGCCCCCCCACCGTGGGGTCCCCTGGAGGGGCTACTGCTCCCTGTTCTCACAGGACAGGAAACTGTTTAAAAAGTGGCCGGGGTTCATGTTGGAGCAGGGTGGATGCTCACGGGACTCTGGCTGGACCCAGTCTGCCCCCCACTTTCCTCTGAGCCCTGGACGCGCCTGTGTGAAGGGCTGGCATGGGGAAAGCGGTGAGGGAGGGTCCAGGCCTGAGCAGGGCCCCTGAGGCCACACCTGTGGGAGGGGGGTAGGGAGACTTCTCGAGCAAGGGTCTCTGGAGGCACATTCTGGGGCACAGGGGGAGCAGGGGTGCCCCGGCCGCCATGCTCATTCTGGCTTGTGAAGATGATAGACGAGAGCAGCGACACGAAGGTGGGACGTCGCTCCTTGGTGTCTTTCTGCAGGGCGGCTCTCTTCTGGCGGTGGGGTGCCTCTTGGAGCCCAGATCACACGGCCCCACAAACTCCAGCCCGGCAGTGCGCGGTGCAGCCGCCACAGCCCAGGGACTGGAAATGGCTTACTTGCTTCTGTACACCACAGGCTCTGCGGAGACACGGCCCGGCCCTGGGGCCGGCAGCGTCCGGACACCCCTCTCTGGGCCCCTCTGCGCAGGACAGGAGGGCTGCCCGATGGGCAGGGGCGCCTAGGCATTGCCTTGCTGATAGAACTGAAGTGTGTTTGGGCCCAGGGCCTCATCCAGCCACACCAGGACCCTGGGCTCAGCTCCTCTGTGCCCAGCCCGGCTCCTGTCCCCAGCGGGCCTGTCCCCTCCTCTCTCCCTCTGCAGGCACCTGGCGGCCAGCGGCCCCTCCTCAGTGCCCCACCACCCTATCTGCAGGCCTCCGTCACGCTGGTGATGGCAAGACCTCCCCTCACGTGTGCCCGACGCCCCTGGGCCCAGGCGGAGGGTGGCGCCCCTTCCTGCGGCGGGGACCTGACCCGGAGGTCACACCGCTTTCCGTCAGACTCTGCGGTTCTGACTCCTGGCTCCGGGGTGGCCGTAGAAGGTGATGGGGATGAGGGGCTGCTTTCCATCACGGGGACGTTCTGAAATGCAGTGAAAACAATATCGATACAATTAAGTGTTCCAAAGTGCTTAGCTTGCCACTTGCTAAGTTTACTTACACCCTCTTTAACGGGTTCAGTAGAAGCTGGTGAGCACCGGGAAATTCATTAGCAGGGAGGAGGCCCCTGCGTTTGACTGTAAATTGGTACTGATCCGGCCCGGCGGAGGCCAGGTGCGGGCCACAGGAGTCAGGCGCACCGGGGCCACATTGCTGGGCTGGTGACAGTGCTCGGTGTCCCCAGACCCCGTGCACGCGGCCCGCTGGTGCCAGCATCTTCCCAGGGGCCATGGCAGAGGGGGGGACCTGCCAGGAGGGATGAGGGAGAGAGAAGTGGAGAAGGGGGGTAGGGAGAAGCGGGGAGCAGGGCCGGGCCTGGGAGCAGAGGGGCTGGCACCTCCCAGCAGCTCCCAGCGGCCGCCCTTGTCACGCGTGTCTTCAAAGACAGAGGCACCGACCGAGCCCTGCCCTTGAGGGCTCTGCTTCCTGGGAGGCAGGGCTGCCAGGGACCAGGCCAGCCAGCTGCCAGCCAGCTGCCCAGGTAAGGCCTGTCCACTTCTCGGGTCTCCTGGTGGCCCCGTTTGGGCATAAGCCAAGCAGTGCTGGGTGCCCCGTGGGCTCCGGCCACCCCACTCCCTGGACGCCCCTGGCAGCTCCTCCTGAGCTGCAGCGTCTTTGCTCCGGCCTCCCTGTGCACTTGGCTGGGACAAGGTGCCCAGATGGAGGGAAGGTGCCGGTGGCGGCTCGGCCCGCCTCTGAGAGGAAGTGGCACCTCGCTTCTCCGGGCGAGGGCGGGAGGCGGCAGCCTGGGTCCTTGCTTTTCCCGTCTCGTTGGCGCACAACCAGATAACTGTGGGGCAATGGAGGGCATTCTTGGGGCTGCGAGCGGGTTGTCTGCCTCTGCCCCCCTGACCGTGTGCGCGCGTTCACGGGAGCCACAGATAGAGGGGGAGCCGGGGCGGGGGCGGGGCCGGAGCCCTGGGGCCTCGGGGGCTCCCCCTCCTGAGCCCACGTAACTGTACGTATTGAACTACCTGCTTGGGAAACATACTTCTTTATATGCCCATATGGACCTGCTAAGCTATGGAATGTAAAGAAGTATGTATTTCAGGTGGGGACCTCTCACCCGTGGGGGGACGCCTGGGGCACAGACAGACAGACAGCCGGGCTGGCAGCTGTGTCTGGGGCAAGGCCCCCGTGGCAGGCTGCCTGGGTGTCGGTGGACGGCCCTGTCCCCTGCCGGCATTGTTCTGTCACTTTGCCTGTGTCAGCAGGTGGAAGCGTTCATCAGACATTAAATATTCAACGTGCTGACTGCGGCAGAGGCGTGGGGCCTGGGGCAGGAGTGGGTCCGGCGTGGGGCTGGGGGTGGGGGCCTGGGGCAGGAGTGGGGTCCGGCGTGGGGGCTGGGGGTGGGGGCCTGGGGCAGGAGGGGTCCGGCGGGGGCTGGGGGTGGGGGGCCTGGGGCAGGTGTGGGGTCTGGTTCGGGGGCTGGAGGGCTGGGGGTGGGGCCCTTGGCTTGGGAATGCCGGGTGCTTGTGGGTCTGGGCCGTCGCTTCTGGGTACCCTGAAAGGGGTCACGCGCCAGTGGAAAGGGCTGTTTGTGAAGTAGGGGCAGAAAGCTATTAACAGTCACTAGAAACACAGCGAGTCCCCAGAGGGTCAGGGAGCCACGCGGCACAAGGAAAGGAAGGAGGGAAGGGCCCTGTAGCCACGTGGGGACCCTCCTCGAGGAAAACACCGCCCCGGCTCCGGGGGCTGTGCTGTGAGGCGGGGCCGTGTGGCGCGGCCCTCGGGGATCAGCAAGCAGGCTCAGGCGACCTGCAGTGCCAGGCCCCCCTCCCACCTCGAAACACCGGAGTCCTGGACCCTGAGGGCCCCTGGGGACCCTGCGGTGGTGACGGCAGAGCAAGGGGCTGTACGTGGCCGACCCCATCTCCCAGCTGGTCTTGGCCGGCTCCGCTGCACCAGCCTGAGCTAGTCTCTGTTTCCAGGTGTGACCCCGGCCCCCTTCTGCCTGCTGGGCCACCATCCGGGTCCTGGCCAGGAGGAGAGGCTGGGGGGGTGTCCCATGGGCCCCAAGGCTGGGCCGTGATGGCTGAGGGGATGAGGGCAGAGCCAGTTTCCATGGCGCTGGTCCTCCTCTGGAGAGGCTGAGGGCAGAGGGCCCCGGGGGCGACCGGCAGGGGCTGGGCCACTGTGGGAGGGGCGTCTCTGCCAGTTTCTGGCCCTCAGGGTGGGGTGAGGCCGGCATGTCTGCCCAGGGCACGTCCTCGGACTCAGGACTCTTATTCCAATGCATGTGTCATCTCTGCTTTTCCGGGCGCCCTTGGCATTGCTGCCTAGGGCCTGTGGCAGGTGGCCCAGCCCCTCCCACACGCTGACCTTTGGCAGGAATGCAGCTCTTGCATCGGGGTGGGGCAGGGAGGGGCAGGCTAGAAGGCCGCCTCCTCCAGCTGCTGGACGCACTGGCTCTGGGGGCAGCTAGGCTCCTTGAATCACTGAGGTCCCACCAAGGAGCCTGGGGATGGGCAGACATGGGCAGTTCTAAGCTCGCACATGGCTCCCAGCTGCCGAGGGGCTGACTGTAGTCGAGAGTCGTCCCGATGACGTGCGTGTCAGAAGGCAGGACTGTCCTTTGGCACTGCCTTCCTTCCGGCCACTGGGCCCAGAGGGGTCACTGCCCAGCGTCCCCAGGAAGGTCATCTTTGCCCTACGCTTCCAGCTCCAGCCACAGGGAGGGGAGTAGTGAGGCGCATGGCCGCCGGGCCGGCCGCAGACACCCGGCCCTTCCCTGGATGCATCCCGCTGTGCATTAAGGCTTTATTGCAGGATGTGGTGTTTAAATAAAAGCATTCGTGTTTTGGAATCGGGTTTGACTGAGCGGTAAGGGTAGGGAGTTTGCAAGGAGAGAGCTGTAAATTGCCACCTTGTCTCTTGATTGGCCAAATTAAGAATGGGCACCACTTGGACCCCTCCTGATGGGAGCCCGGTGGGCAGCTGGAATTTTCTGTAGGTGAAGCCCCAGCTCTTGGCTTCCCGGGGAAGGAACCGGGGAGGGAGCCTAGAGCTAGTGTGGCTTCTGAGTTGGGTCTTTGGGCCTTTCTGTGGGGAAAGGAGGCAGCAGAGGACCTGGCTGGCCCCCCGGACAGGCTGCCATCGCAGGGGGAGGCCCCGGGGCTTCCTGGGCGGGGGCAAGGCTCCACCCCCTTAGGGCCTGCCCGCCTGCTTGGGGACCCAGGTGGGTTTTGTGAGGCTGTGGGGAGAAGTCTGGGTCGGGAGGGGTGGGCGGTGCCCCTTCCCAGAGCTGTTTCTAGGACGCTGGGGTGCACTGCAGGCCGGGGGGTGGCGGGGGCCCGGTTTCTGAGGTGGAAACGGTAGCTCCGAGAGTCGTGACACTATTTCAGGGCGTCATTGGTTGCGTTCTTCCGGGGGGCAGCGCACGTTTCTAGGTATGCTCCAAACGGGGCTTCCGCGTGCCAGGGGTGGAGGGCTGGGGCCGCGCCACCTGCTTCCACAGAGGGGTGCTTGCTGCTCCGGGGCGGCGGCGGCTCGTCGCCCGCAGGAGGGCCCTTCCCTGCGCACGGCTTCGGGGGCGGCTTCGGGGGGCGGCGAGAGCGTCTGTGAACAGGGGGCATCAGTACCCCGCTGAAAACGGTCCCTGACGTGGGAAACGCTGTGCTAAAGAACAAACGATCAGACTGGCCTGCAGGACGAGGTTCTGGCGGCCGCAGCCCCAGTCGGTCAAAGTGGGCCTCGCCGGAGCCGTGACTCCCCACCCCCGGGGCCTAAACGAAACCTGGGGGGACCCGAGGGCGCCTTAGGGCCGGGGCGACGCGCCTGGAGCGCCTTCCCGGGCGGCCGGCGGCCGGGTGGGCGGGGCCGGCGGGAGTGGGCGGGGCCGGCGGCCGGGTGGGCGGGGCCGCGCGGTTGCATTAATTGTGCCACCTTCGCATAAAGGGTGACCGCGGGGCCTCCGTCAGAGCAGCGTTGTGCTGACTCAGCCTCGCCCGCTGGCCCGCACGTCCCATTGCAGAGGCCCTCCGCTCGCTGCCGCCCGGCTCCCTGCCTTTGGCGCCCCTGCTCCTCAGGGCGGCCAGGCTTGGGGACAGTGCTGCTGGAAGAGGGGCCCGGGGATGAGAGTGCATGGCTCTCTGGGGGACCCTGGCCTGGCCCACTGCCCTTGGCCTGACAGCAGGCAGCCTCTGATGGGAGGAGGCCGGCGTCGCTTTGAGCAAGAGAAGGGGCCCCCAGCACAGCGCCAGTGACCCCCCGA
Source organism: Proteles cristata cristata (assembly GCA_017311185.1). Lineage (NCBI taxonomy): Eukaryota > Metazoa > Chordata > Mammalia > Carnivora > Hyaenidae > Proteles > Proteles cristata. The sequence continues at coordinate 21,488 of JAESUZ010005264.1, read as the reverse complement.
GCTCCCGCCTGCGTCCTGCTCCCGGACTCTCTCACCCGGCCCCACAAGGCCCTGGACCTGGCTGGCCCGAGCTCAGGGCTGCTCCGGGGTGCGCGCCTGGCTCCCCAGGGGGGACTGCCTTCAGTGCTCAGAGTCCAGGCTGGCTCTGACCCCGGGAAGGCCCAGCCTGCCCGCGGGGAGGGGCTGCAGCCGCGAGCTGGCCGCTGAGCGGTGCAGGCTGTTGCAGAGCTGTGCAGGCGGCATGCAGGGCTGTGCGTCTCAAGGGCAGGATGAGAGGGCGGCTCTGGCAGCCTGGCAGCTGCTCCTGGCACGGGGACTCGGGGCCACCGGTCCTGACAAGTGGCACCCCCAGAGGTTTCCAGAGGCCCAGGTCTGCTTCCTGTGCTGGGCTGGGGGGTGCGATTGGGTGCGTGTGACGGGGCCAGGGTGTGACAGAGACACCTCCCCAGCCCCTGGCGTCCAGCCTAGGGAGAGAACAAAGGAAAGAAGGTCCCACAGCCCAAGAGCTGGGTGGCAAGGTCACTGGCTGTTCCCCGTCCAGGGAGTGGACCCCCAAAGGATCTGGTGGTTGAGTCTGGGGTCGCCCCTGTGTGTTCATAAGGCCAGCTTGGGGCACGGAGGACAGTGCAGGACAGGAGGCTCAGCGACCCAAGTATTTTTAACAGTGGAGTGGCGGGGGTGGGGGGCAGGCAGCTGTCGGGAAGCCGTCATGGCTTGGGGGCACGGGGGGGCTCAGTGGGGGACATTTGGAGGTTGAAGGACACACACACTGTTTTGGGTCCTTGTCCCCCTGGCAGGCCTGCCTGCCGTGGGTCATGCCCACATATGGCGACCGGGCCGTGTGTCTCCGCAGCCGCCTGCCCGTCTTGGCCGGTATAAATAGTCCACATTCTCAGCTGTCCTGTTGGAGAGGCTGAACTCAGATGACTCGGGGCCACCCCCCACCCACCCCCCCAGTGCCCAGTTGCTGCTGCAGTGACAGTAGCACCGCAGCCGGGGGGTGGGGGCGCTCCAAGCCCTGTTCCCTCCTCATCTGTCCCCTTCATGAACGCCAAGTCCAGGCAGGACCTGGAGACCTCTGTTGTCCATTTTCAAGGGCACCGAAGGGGTGAAGAAGGCCAGAACCCCAACCCTGGGCTGGAGGCTATGTGTGGTAAGGCAGGGGGCCACCTGGCCCCGCTCCCACAGGCTCCAGTCCCCTCTGTACCTCCTCGTCTATCCCTGGCCATTGCCTCCTGTGCCACACACAGCAGCCAAGGTCCCATAGCTGGTAGGCCAGCAACTTCCCAGGGGAACCTGCTTTCCTTCCACCTTTAACCCAAGAAGTGAATCTCTAATGGTGGAATTTCAAACCACTCTGCAGCCAGTGGAGCAGATGACCTTGGATGAGGGAATAAAAGGACCTGCTGAATACCCCTCAAAGCATAGGGTGCCAGTCCGACCTGGAGACAGGCAGCTGCACTTCACAGGTCTCCTCTGCGGGAAGACCTCGCCAAGCAGGCAGAATTTAGGGACGGACATGCACAGTCTGTGTCAGTGCAGCCGCAGCCTCGCACGGTACACCTGCTAATTCACCTGACCCAGTGAGGCAGGCGCCCCTGTGCCCTGTGCTCTGACAGCTGCTGGGATCCATTTCCGCAGGTGGAGGGGGTGTGACGGGGACTCCAGAGGGGACCCCAGAGCCAAGTGGCTCCTTCTTATCTCAGAACACATTGGCTGTTAATTTGCTCCCGAGCTGCCGCCCTCCCCTGACCTCAGGGCTCTCTGATCTGGTTCTCAGCCAAGCAGCTTTCTTTCCTGAAATTATACCAGCTTTTACCCCGGCCCTATCTGTGAGATAATAAGACACAAAAATCCATCTTACCGTTTTTTTTTGCAAAGGAAAGCAAAACAATCATGCCTCCCTCTCCTGCCCCGCCTCCCCCTCGGCCTGTCCCCATGCTCTTTGGGTCTATTTGAGGTGAAATTTATCTCTAGGAGGGGCCCCATCGATTTGCCCTGCTCTTTTGCTGACAAGTTTATTAAAAACCCAGGCAACTCGGTATTAAACTTTCATCAGTGTTGAGAAATAATACATATTTTTTGAGCAGACAGAAAAGTTGCGGGACGGGGCTGAGGGTCCTGTCTGGCATCCGGCTGGGTCAGCATGGCGAGAATGAGGAATGTCTAGGGGTGCGGTTTCCTGTTGCCTTTTCCCAGTGGGTCTCCCCTGAGCCTCCTTCGCAAGGACCCCGCAGCCCGGACAGGAGCCCTGGGAAGCTCCGTCAGTACAGCCCCGGCTGGGCTGCTCACACTCCTGAGGCTAACTGTAGTTCCTCGCTATTTATTTTAATAATTAACCAAAACTCGGAATTAAAAATTAATTTAGTGGTGAATCTGAGTGCTAATAGGTAATGTTGCCGCTGGAGAAATATTAGGTTACTTATGTTTAAATTTTAGAAGCTTCATAGTAAAAAACACGAGAGGCACCCAGATGTGAGCTGCCGGTACCTCCTCGTGGAGGGAAGGGACCTCTTAGCTGTGCAAGGTGGTGTCGAGGCCGCAGGCCGTCCCGGCTGGCGATGCGCGTGGGGCTGGAGGCTGCCCCTGCTTTGCGTGGGTGCCGGGTCTGTGATGACAGGAGGGGTGCGGCCTCATCTCTGCCCCGTGACCTCCAACGGCAGTGTCTTCAGCCGCAGGTCTGGTTGTCCTTGAACGGAAGCTGGTGGCACCTTCACTAGGGACTGGGCTGTCGTGCCCAGTGTGCTGGGCTACTGACCCCTCCTTTGGGGGGCGTCTGGTGGTTTCTGTCCAACACCGTGCCCTGGGGTCCAGGACCAGGGGCTGTGGGGCTCACTGCCCGTGAGAGATGACGGCCAGCGCCCCCCCCTGGGCTGGGACGGTGGTGACACTGACAGGGCATGGGTTGACATCAGCTATGGGTACTCTCGCATCGGGAAACTGAGGCTCAGAGAGGCCGAGGAAGCCAGGTAAGAGCCCCCGACAGATGAGTCAGACTTCGGGACAGCTTAGGGTACAGGGGCAGCCTGGTGTGGCCCAGGTTACCTGGGGAGCTCAGCTGCTCACTGTGTCCTCATTCTGAGTCTAGGGCCCTTATCAAATGCCAGAGAGCCTCCCAGAAGAGGTGGGCCCCGGGGGAGGGGGGGCACTCGGGGGCAGTGCCAGCAGCACCACAGGCCTCCTGGCTGATGCCAGCCACAGGTCTTGGCAATCACAGCGCACCTTCATCTACATGATGGTTTGCTCCAATTATAACTAATTGGACACCTAGTGCATGTTCATAGCATCTAATTTGCCATTGATTTTAGCAGGGCCGCTGGTGTTTTCCACAGTGATTCCCCACATCCAGTATCAGTTGCTGCTTAAAAAATGCTGAGTGTACTTCCCCGTATGGGACGATTCCATCAGCAGATGTTTTAAAACCTATTTAATTGTTTGGTTCATAAAATGCACAAAACGCCTTAGCGGCAGCCTCGGTCTCTCGTGCCCCAGTGGAAGGGGAGACAGGGGGGCCGGGGAGGGGTTCAGACAAACCACTGCCCGGCTCCAGCCGTGGTCTCCAGTTCCGGCAGATGGTAAATTCACCAGAACCAGAGCTCTCTGCCGGGCACTGCAACCCAGGCCTGGGACACAGTCCCTGCCCAGGACAAGCTTACCTTCTGGCGGGATGCATCGCACATGTAAACGCAGACTCGGTGATGGGTTTGCAAGTCATGGGGAAGGTCTGCTTCCTCTGGAGTTCTCGGGCTCAGCCCCTTTGCACCTCCTTCTGGTTCCGGGTCAGGGTTCTGGAGAGCAGGTGGCGGGGTAAGGGGCTGTGGGGGCTCTCAAGGCTGCTTGGTGACATGGTACGTGGCAGGGCCTGAGCTGGGCTGGGGGCTCCCCGGAGGGTGGGTTCCGGAGGCACCTGGGCTGAGCCAGGGGCCGTTCAGGGGCTTGTGGGGAAGTTGGGAGCCCCACAGGGAGGCTGAGACCCCAGGATGCTCAGGGTGGAGGAAGGCAGAAAATCTGCCCAATTGAGTGGACCCGTTGCAGACACAGACCTGGCAAGCCCCCAAACCCGCCGTCACGTGTGGTAGTTACTCATCCGGGAAAGAACTGCCAGAAGGTTCCCCAGGCAAGGCCATGTCAGGGTGCGAGAGTGGGCAGCTGGACATCCGCTCCCCGAGGAGAACGGCCGCAGGGAGGGGTCCCGAATCCCCACGCGCTCCCAGCGGGACGACAGGATCTGGTGCAGGCGTTTGGTCTGCACTAGCCCCAGCCAAGGCACCGCGGCCAACCCCCCGCCTGGTGCTGGGACCCTAAGGCCACATTTGCTGTGCTCCCCGGCAAGGGCGAAGTTCCCACCTGCTCAGGGACAAGAGTTGTCAGCTCTGGACGCAAGCTCCCCACCCAGCATTCTGGCCTCGAGCAGGGACCCGGCAAGGCCGGGCTGGAATGACATGGCTGAGGGTCGCAGTGGGACCACCACCCCACCCCCACCCCCTGCCCCAGGAGAGTAGACTTTCCCTGTGGAAGCAAAGGTCTGTGATTTGGGGGAGATTCCTCCAGACGTGGTGACACGTGGGCAGGAGGGTGTCAGCTGGGCACCCCGGTGGTGTTGGGCGCGGGCTGGACTTGGGACTGATGGCGTCGCCCATGTGGCTCTGGCCACGCCCCCGTTTCGTTGGGAGCACAGGCTTGGGGGTTGTCCGGCCTGTAGGGACTTCTCTGGAGGGCAGGGCCAGGCTCTGGGGAGTCCCTGGAGCACCCCCACTCCCTGCGCTCCGCAGCCAGAATAAAAGGGTGTTTACGGCGCTGGGATCCGGCAGCTCCTCGTCCCCCAGGCTGTTTGCTGGTGGTGGGATGCGAGGCTGGAAGAGTTGGGGCTCACCTCGGGCTCCCAGTGAACTTTGGGGCCTTGAGGGGAAAGGTCGAGGCTGTTCCCAGAGGAAGGACCTTGTGGCACTGACCAGTTCACTTCTCTGGGGCAGGGTCTGGGGGCAGGTGGGGAGGGCTGAGGCTGTGAGGGGGGGTCTGTGGGCTCTGCTGCACGCGGAGTGGCTGGTAGGGGGTATGGTGCTGAGCAGCCTGGTCCTGTTCGTCGTTCCTGCAGCATTGGGAGGGCAGGACAGAGAGCGAGGGCCCAAGAGGGTCACTGCAGTCACCCCTGGCTGTCAGGCAGGTCTGTGCTCAGAGGAAGTCCGCACGCCCGGAACGCGGTGTCCCTGGCGCTGGTTAAGCTGCGCCCTCCCTCGTCATCGATGCTGACGAATTGGGAGCTGGCAGGAAAACTCATTTTCTAAAAAGGAACTCACTCCGTCAGAGTCACCGATGGTAAGAGGCTTCTGCGGCCTCCGCCGGCCCGGTGCCATCCTCACACTGAATGCGGGGCAGTTCCCAGGAGCCGAGGGGACCGTCATCACATCCCCGACAGGCGGCGGGTTTGGGGGGCAGGGCCCTGGGCACTGATGGGGTCAGCTGTGCGGGTGCCTCTGTCCTGCTTCGCCTCCCACAGCCACACAAGGGGGGCTGCCCCGGAATATTCCAGCCCCGCTCAGGGCGGTGGTGGCATGTCAGAGCCCACCCACCCCTCCTGGGCCAGGCTGGGCTGAGGCCGCTGCAGGCCAGACTCACAGTCAGCCTGGCCCAGGGGCCTGTCCTGTGTCAGCTGCAGCTGGGAATGTGACTGGCGCGGGGGCGGGGGTGGTGGTGGTAAGGGGTCTCTGCCCCCAGGCTGTTAGCCCCATGAGGGCAGGGCCCTGATGGTCTTGGTTGTACCCCCGGGGCCGAGACCAGTGGCAGGTGCCATAGTCCCTGATGTAACAGTGGAGGCCTGGGGGCCCCCACTCCAGATGGAGCCCCTCTGCCCAGGGCGTCCCGCACGCCTGCGTCTGGTGTGTGTGCCTGTGTGTCCGGCGTGGGAACCCACCCACCAGCACACGTCCCTCTCATGTTCAGCCCCTGCAGGGCTTGAGGGCCCCTCAGCCACGGTGGGTCCTGCAGGGCAGGTGGGGGCTGAGGCCGGGCGCCCCCCGCCACATCCGGACATCACACTGGGGCCGACTTCGTCATCCATCCCGCTGCTACCTGTGGATCCCGGAGCCAAATGCTTTGCTAAAGCTGGTAAAATGGAACCAAATCAACTGTTCAATGGATTTGGTCCCCTTCAACCAGCTGTAGCTGCGCATTGATCGCGCCATCAGCCAGGCCGGAGGACACGGCGGCCACTCCGCGGCGGCCACGCGGAGGGAGGCCCGGCGAGGTCCGGTCAGCTCCAAGTAAGCGAATGTCCTGCCCGCCTGGGCCCCCGGCCGGCCTCGGGGGGAGGGCTGAACCCCCGAGACCCACCTACCCCGCCCTGGGTGCGGGTTCCCCAGAGCTGCACTCCCTGGGGCGTCAGGACGACGGCCAGCCGTGGCTGCCTGCCCCCCACGGGCCTCACCAGGGTCCTGGGAAAACGTCTGTCCATTTCCACAGCAGAGCGCTGCTGGCAAGTGTCCCCTGGAGCCCCGCACCTGCCAGTCCCCGAGAGCAGAGCCCTCCCAGCCTTCCAGCCTGGGGTCTACTTCCTCCCTGAAGGCCACCTTGGCCCAGGAGACCCTTCGCAATGCTGGGCGCCCATGTTATGCTGGTGACCTTAGAAACGGCTCTGGTGGTGGCTGGAGAGGCCCTGCGCCCGCACATCCGGAAGTCCCTTCAGGCCCCGGCACCGCCTGCCGTGGGCAGTGAGACCCTGCCCGCCCTGCCCGGGGCGGGGGAGGGGGGCTCCAGGACACATGGGGGAGGCAGGGCCTGGCCCTCCCTTCTGGCGCCGGCCCAGAGAGCCCACTTTGGGAACCCTGCCCAAAATAAGGACCCCACCCACCGCCTGTCTCACTCCGGCCCGAGGCCGCTCTCGGTCCAGTGTGAAATGTGGCACCTAGCTGAGGATGCCGGGGCACACCCACACTGGCCCTCGGGAGACAAGAACACAGGTCCTCACCACAGCCTGTGGCCCAGAAGCAGATCAATTAGCTCTTCAACTGATTAGATGTGGTTCACATCCATCTCCCACGGTGGCGGGGCGGGAACAGGGGCTTTCCTCACGGGAGGGAGGCTTTTGCCCAAATACCGGCCAGTTCCGGTCAGGCCCCCTCTCTGGAAGCCCCGAAGCTGGTGAAGGCCCCTCGGGCATGAGCTATGGTTTGAGTCAGGACACGGTCCTGGCTGTGGATGAAGACACCTGTCCCCTGCCTGCCCCCCTTGTCCTGTCCACGCAGCCTGACTCTGGGTCAGCGCCTGTGGTTCTGACTCTGACCTGTGTTGACGCCTGCCCGTGCCAGGGCCTCAGAACATTCCATGATGCTTAGGACAGAAAGAGGGAGCCCAGGACAAGGGTCATGGCAGGGGCCAGCCCAGTCTCTGCCCCCGGCCAGCTGGCCCCCAGGTCCACGCCCCTGCCCCCGGCCTCATCTCTGCCCTCTAAATGGAAGCACGGGCCAGCATCTCCAGCGGCACCCTGGACAGTAGCTCCTGAATTACTGGAAAGGGGGGGCTGCTGGCTCCCCGCCCCCTCGCAGGCTGACTTTGGTCAGGTCTCCAGTGAGACCCCCTGCATAGGCCAGAGCCTCCTCTGCTTCCTTTGCCATGGGTGACCGCACGGATCCTGTGGGTTAGGGGACTGCTGACCCCAAACCAGCCCAAACTGCCCAGCAGGCTGGCGAAGGGTCGGGCAGCCCCAGGCGATACGTGAGCAAATGGCCTCAGGTGCGTCGCAGTAAATACTGTGGACGCTGGAATTTGAATGCCACGCAATTTTTACTGGTCATGGGTATTTTCCCCCTCAATCCTTTAAAAATATAAAAGCCCTTCTCAGCTCTCAGACAGTGCAAATGTGGCGTTTGGGGTTTGGCCCTCGGGCCCCGGTTGGCCCCACCCTGGGCTGAATCGAACCCCTAAAGGAATGTCAAAGACGCGTGCGCAGCACCGTGTTCGTGGAAAGCGGTACAGAGGCCCCTGGTCTGTTCCTGGTATGAGCTACTTACCAGACTGACCAGGGGGCGGCTCCCAGGGAAGCCCCTCAGCCAGCCCAGCTTTCCCAGAGCCCGGGCTGGGGGGCACGGAGGCCTGGCCCACCCTGCAGGTGAGCATGTGACGGGGAACCCGCAGCCAGTGGCAGGTCCGTGTTCTCTGCGGAGTGGAGATGCTCTGACCGGAGCCCTGGCTGGGGTCGGGGTCCTGAGGTGAGGGTGGGGCTGTCTCAGCACGCCCACCGCTAGGCAGCCTGCCTGGCTTTGGGTGGGATGTACCCGGAGCAGGTGTCCACTGGGTACCAGGACGCGGCTGGGGCCTAGGAAATGGGCAGGGACGTGGCTTCGTCCTGGGGTCCACACTGCCTCCAGCCTCATACTCTGCTTGTCAGGGCCCCAGAGTGTGCGTCCACACGGGGCTGGGCGCGGCCACCAACCGCGCACCCGGGCGTCAGGAGGGCGAGGGGAGCGCCCGTGGTCACACGGCAGTCACAGTCCAGCTCAGCCTGGGGTTGGCACGCAGGGCTGTGGGGCCACGCGGGGACCCTTGTCTGGGCTGAGCTTGGGCCGCTGGGGTGGTAACCGCCGTGGGGCCTGCACGCGGTTTCCAGCCGCATGGAGTGTTTGGCATCATGGTGGCCTGAGTATCTCGCCTTGGGCTCCCACGCCGGAGAGAAGGTCTGAGGGGCCAGCGCTCACATGGTGCCCGGAGCCGCCCTGACCCCGTCCCTGAGCCTGGAGGATGCACGGGGCCAGCCTTCCCTGCTCCGTCTCCTTAGCTGCTCTGCTCCCCGTCCGGGTCACTCGTTGCCCCCTGGTGCTGAGCCCTCTCGTCCGTGGTGGGTTCCTTCCAGCAATAGTCTCCTACCTGGGCTGCCGCTGAGACTCCCGAGGACTCGTCCCCTCCTGGGAGCAGGCTGACGCCCCAGGAGCTCAGGGTGTGGCCCACCTGCAGCCTCACCTTGCCCACTGGCCCGGCCTCTGTCTCCCTCCAGCCCCAGGGCCCTGCCTCTCCTCAGGCCTCAGCGGCCAGGGTGCCCCCCACGCGTCCCCATGGTGTCTCTCGTCCCTAGCACCTGGCGGTGGGGTCCCTTGTGACTGCAGGGTCCCTTGATGGGGTGCTCGCCCGGCCCTAGGCTCTGTGTGCCTGGCCAAGACTGTCCTTGGGCACCTTTGTCGAGGAAGCCGGAGAAGGCCGATGAAGGCCGTGTGCCTCCCAGAAGCTTCCAGGGAGTCAGCGGTGGGCGCGGGGCGGGAGCCCAGCCCTCCGGGTGTCAGGGGCACCTGTGGCCTCTGGAAGCTGCTGAAGGAGGAGGTGGCTCTCACCCGTCTCTGCATAACAGCCTCCCGGACCAAGGCCGAGCGCCCGACAGCTTTAGGCGAGGCTCCCTCCAGATGCTGGACCTTGAGCTCCGAGAGAAAGAGACCACAGCCCGCCCCGGCCCCCGGCGCCCCCGCCCCCGCCCCCGGCGCCCCTGCCCAGGCCCCCGGTGCCCCCGCCCCCGCCCCCACCCAGGCTCCCATCCTAGTGGCTCCTTTCAGGCGGCCCCGAAGTGCCGCTGCGTTTCAGTAAGAAGGATACGCTCCTTAGAAAGAAATTCTTCTCTCTTGGAAAATGTTAAGATGCTCTTCCAGTAAGTGACCCCAAATACTTTGTGTGGACAGTGAGTGACAGTCAGCAAGACGGAGTGTCCTTCCTCACGGGGACAGTGTGGGCGCGTGGGGGTGGGGGAGGTGGGTCTGCCAAGCTGGAAAGTTCCCTCCCTGCTGTTTCCACTGCCTCTGAAGAGCTTTCTCTCTGCAGCTCGTGTGGCCGCTAATGAAGGCGGGTGTGTGTTTTCAGTATCCAGCCCTGTCTGTCGTCCTCACCCCTGCCCCGCACCTCCTGGGGGAACCTTCCCATCCCCACCCCTGCCCCGCACCTCCTGGGGCAGTGCTCCCTCCGTCAGACATTCAAGTGCCAGCAATACTCACATTATAAGCAGCTGGTTACCAGGGCACTTCTCCTTGTCTGTTGCTGGTCTGGCTCCGTGCAGGTCCCAGCACTGACAGCTGGGGACCCCCCCTCCCCATGTACACACACTCACAGGCACACACAGGCAGGGGTGCAGGCACATCCATGCACACACTCACCTGTGCACGGACCCACACAGCTGCAGGCACACACACACAGGATGCGTGCATCTGCACACACTCACACACACACACACACACACACAGCACATAGACCCAATTCACTATCACCTGGGCCTAGTGCGGGCTGGGCAGGCAGGGGTGGCTGAGGGGAGGGGAGGGGTCACTCAGGGTGAGTATGAAGAGCATGTGGCTCCTGGGGTGGGGATGGCGAGTGCGGGGTGAGGCTCAGACAGGTGGCCAGGCTGGGGACTGTGGGTCTTCCTTGGCCTCCCCACAGATGAGGCTCAGCCCCTGGCCCCCGTGCCCCTCCCTGGGCCCGTGGCCCCTCGAGCCCTGTGCTCCACCACCTCCATGGGCCTCCACTGCATCCCCTGAGGCATGGGGGTCCTGTCTCCCCACCCCCCCATCTACCTTCTGTCACCAGAGATTAGATCTGCCTTTTCCAGAAATTTCAGTGAACACCTCAGCATGTGTCTGGCTCTGCCTGGCGTCTTCTTGCCCAGACTGTTCTTGTGACTCATGCACGTGGCACACCTGTTCCCCTTCCCTTCCTCGCCGGGCAGCGTCACGGTCCTGTCACGGGAGGAGACAGGGGCCGACCTCAGGGAGGCGAAGGCACGGAGGCCGGGCTGCCGGGCCGCCGAGGGAACAGTCCGCCGCAGCTCCGGAGTCCACACTGGCTAAGTGCTGGCCAGGGAGATGAACTCAACTCAGAAGGGAACTTAGGGGCTCGTGGCCGAGAGGCCTGAGACTCAGGCTGGACCCAGAACCTCCAGCTGTGTGATCGGAAATGCGTTTTGGCCTTGTCACCGCTTTCCTCTGGGCTGGCTTCGTTCTGGGGCAGGGTCTCCCCGGCAGTGGCACGGGGGTGGGGTGGGGGGAGAGGTGGCAACTCCCGGCTCACGCATCCGCCCGGGGCAGCAACGCAGCCGAGAGAAAGTGGGGAGACCTCAGTGGAGGGAGAGGAGGGGACTCACCGAAACAGCCCCAACCGTGTCCCGAGTGGATGCCAGACCTGGGTCACTGAGCACTGCGGGGGGGGAGGGGTGTCCACCGGAATCACTCAGGCTCACCCAGAAAAACCGGGGCACTCTTACCACGAGTAGGGTGCGGGCCAGGCAGAGACCGAGGCCGCCAAGCACGTGTGCCAAGCCTGGCACGCACATGTGGCTGGCTGGTGGCCGTGGGGTGCGTCCACAGCCTTGTCATTCTGGCTCATAGTGGGTGGGTGCACCCTGCTTTCCGGCACTTTGACCTTTATTGCTTAAGAATAAGAGAAAATAGGGATACTAGGGTGGGGGCGCGGACAGCATGGGGTGACGGTGGTGCGGCCGAGCCCAGGGCAGGGGCTGTGGTGAGCAGGTCTGCGTGTGCTGTTCCGGACCCTGTGGTGTGTGCGCTGTGGGAGCACATGGACGGGCCTTCCGAGGCTGGCCCCGGGGCCGCGCGTGTCCCCCATGACCCGGGGGGCACGTGCATTCCAGGAAGGGTGGGTGAGAGCGTGGGTGGGGCGGGCGGGTTCCCCCACGCTGAGGGGTCTTCCTGCGGCCCTCTCACCCGTGAATGGCGGGGGCCCTGTGCTCCTGTTCAGAATCTGGCTGGAAAGCAAAGTGACGAATCACAAGACATTTCTCACGCAAAGCTGGGCCGTGCTTCTCGTGGCAGGTCGGGGAGCGAGGCTGAATCTCACAGAAACTTCTAGACGGGGAGTGTCTGTGTCTTCCAGCACCAACTGCTGGACACTTGACTGATGGAATCATTTGCATCTTTTTAACATCAGACTGGCGTCACTGCTGAGACACTATTTGACGGAGGGTATAAATTTGCTAATCCCTCCCCCACCCACCAAGTGCCCCCATCGTGCATAAAAGTATCAAATCGATACCGCCAGGCGCACTCCCCAAATGGGCAAAATCTCACCTGCCAGCCTGCCCGCCTGCTGGTGTTGGGGGCGGAGTCTGCACACAGCAGGGCCCTGGAGAGGATGTCCCCAGACCTGTTCTCATCTGTAAGTCAGGACTGCCCTGCACGCTCCCCACGGGAGGGCGGAGGGGCCCGCCCTGTGCCCGGGGTATGGGAGGGCGGAGGGGCCCGCGCTGTGCCCGGGGTACACAGCCTCCGTGCGCGCCTCCATCCTGGGGCCCCTCCATTTCATGCAGCCTGACATGTGGTCCTGGTCAGAGAGGAACCCAGAGGCAGAAGGATTTGGGGACCCCTTGGTGTGAAGGAGACGCTCGCTTGCACATTTAAATTTCCCCTGAGGACGTAAGTCCCTGGGAGCATAGCTCACTCCTGGGACAGTGACCGTGGTCTCCTGGGTGTGACTTGCTCTTTCCTGCCGGCCACCCAGGCTCTAAGTGCCCACAGCTGCGCCTCCCTCCAGGTCAGCAGGGACGCCTCCGGGAGACCCTTCCCAGTAATTCCTCCACCCCCTGTGGGCCCTCCCCCGCCCAGGGCCCTGACCTTCCAGCCTCTCTTGCTTTGGCACGGCTCCTAATCAGTCCCACCTATGACAATAACGACACGATAATAACATGGCAATAAAAATAGCTGCATCTGTACATCTCACGCACTGTCAGCCTGCGAGGGAAGTCCGCCCGCGCCTGACCAGGAGCTCAGGGGCCAGGACAGGGCACAGGAAGACTCAGGGGCCGGAAGGCTGACGGCCTGTTTCAGGACCGGCCAGTTCACTGGGGACCCTGGGTGTGTGGCTTGCCTTCTGCACGTGTCCCACACGTGCCCAGGAAGGACTGTCCCCGCCCCCGCCCAGGTCAGGTGGGCTGTAAGCACAGCGTTTGGTTAACAGGACGGTGGCAATGCGGCTGCAGCAAGTGCATTTTCAGGACCCGATTGAGGACAGCTCCCCGCCGGCTCCGCGAGCGCCCTGGGCGGGCGGCCAGGCGGGCAGGCGGGGGTGGAGTGCAGGGACTGCTCCCCGCCCCGCGTCCCCGAGCCCAGGAACTGAGTCTTCCGCCAGAGGTAGACGGAAACCTTGAGCTGGAAGATGAGGACCATTAATTTGAGTCTGTGCAAGTTAATTAAAATGCTTGCTTGCTAATGGTTCCCGGGCACAACTGGGAAGGAGGGTGTCCATGCAGAGGCCCCGTGTCCCGGGGCCTCCCTGGTCTGAACACGGGCCTGCCAAGCTTCTAGTATGCCCTCCGACGCTGAGCACGGACGTGAATTATTCATGCAGCGCTGTATTAATTGTATTGATGTATTAATAATTAAAAACGACAATGCTAAGAACCGCCGTTGGGACTGGTCTAGGCTGCTCGCTCACATCCTCCCTGGGATGGGGAAGGCACGGCTGCGAAGAGGGCACGGGGGCAGCGGCCCCATCCCAGAACAGGGGCCCCCACTGCGAGACGAGCGCAGAGAAGGGGCGCGGTGTGCGGGGCGCGAGCGCCAGGCCCGCCTGGGTGCTGGTGCCTCACCTCCTGGCCACGAGGCCGGGCCGAGTCTTTCTGCTCCCCGAGCCTCTGCGGTCCCCTCTGCGGTGTGGGTACAGTCGCCGAGCCACGGGTTCAGGCCCGGCAGGCACGCAGCGCCTGCGGGAACCGGCACGTGGAGTAGCTGTCACCACTCCCAAGGGCTTCCCCTAATTCCTCTCCTTGGAGAGCTCTGGAACCCATGCTGGAAACTTCCGCATTCCGCAGCCCCACTTCCCTGCGGCCTGGAAAGGGGTCCGGAGGCTTATTTTAGAAGTGAAGATCCGGAGGGTTGGTGTTTGGGAACAGCCAGGGGAACAATGAGAGTCAGGTTCATACGGTGCAGGCCCAGGCTGCCAGGAGCCCTCCCCGCGCGTGTGACACGGGTGTGACCTCCGTCCAGCTCTGCGGGGACGCTTCCGCCCAGACCGCCCGCTAGCCCCGCTTTACAGGCTCGGAAATGAGACGCTGGCAGGTGTCTCCTTGGGAGGCAAGCTGGGCCTCAAGCACAGGCAGGAGTTTCCAGAGAGCAGGTCCCGCAGCCCCAGCTCCCCTCCCCTCCCCCCTCCCTCCTCCCTCCCCTCCCCTCCTCCTCCCTCCTCCCTCCCTCCCTCCTCCCTCCCTCCTCCCCTCCCCTCCTCCCTCCCCTCCCCTCCCCCTCCCCCTCCCCTCCCCTCCCCTTCCCCTCCCTAATTCCTCCTCCCCCTCCCCTCCCCCTCCCCTCCTCTTCTTCTGTCTCTGTGTGTCTCTGTCCCCTTGCTTCCTTCCCTCCCTGCCTCTCCCTCCTTCCCTCTCCCTCTCTGCCTCTTCCCTGTCTCTGCCTCTTCACTGTGAGCTGGTGGCTCCTCGAAGGTTGCTGGAAGGGTCCCTTACTGGAGTTCTGCAGGCTGCTCTCCTGGCCTCCTCGGGACCTGAGCAGCCCCTCCCCTGCACCTGCCCACATGGGCTTGCATTCTCCACCTTCGGGGACTGGTTCCTCCAGAGCATCAGGACTTGGGCCAGAGCCTGGCACCATGACAGAAGTCACGCAACTTGCTTTTATTCCCTTTCGTCAACCTATCTGGGAACTGGCCACTCACCTCTGAGCGAAGGACATGGGCTTGGGCTCATTTGGAGAAGAATGACTTGTCCCTGGAGGTCAGCTCTTATCTCAGCCAGGAAGTGGCAGGGGCGTGATGCTGAGGAGCCCACAGCTGTCCCCACCCCACCAGGAGGGACCTTCCTTCTGGCTGTGCCTTGGGCAGCTGGCACCTGGTGGGCACAGGGCGGGCGGGGCAGCCCCTTGGGGGCGGCAGGCAAGACGTGACCAGGCGGGGTTTGCCAGGGGATGGAGGTGGGGGGTTCACGTGGGCTCCTGGACGGCCGGGGAGCGGGGCTGGGCGGCAGGAGGCCTTCCAGGAAAAGCACAGGTGCCGAGGCCTGTGAGGGGGCTGAGCCTGGCCCTGAGCCCACAGTCTCCTTGAGCAGGTGACAGCGCGACCCAAACTTCAGTGCCCTGGTCTCCCACGGGGGCCAGGACCGCACTGCGGGGGGAGGGGGGGTTGCCAAGGGGTTGCCAGTGGCGGGAAGACAGGCCTGCAGTGGCGCCTGGAGCCAGCGGCCTGTGGGTGCCCACCTGCCGTCGGCCTGGAGTGGGGACCCCCTGGCAGGGGCGCCGTGGGCACGAGTGAGGGCAGCGGGACTGGTGAGTGCGCCCCAGCATGGCGGCTGCACGCCCTCCGCGGTGGCCACGCGTTGCGGTGGTTTTTGCGCTCTGTGCGTGGGGAGTCTGTGCGGTACGGAGGGCGCGCGGTCACGCGGGAGGGTGTGCACCGCCGCTGCATTTGGGTCATTTGCCTTAACACGTCTATACTTGCACAGGGTTTGAACCCCGTCTGCACCCCAGGCCTTGGAGAAACCTGGGTCTGAGGTGGTTGGAGGAGGGCGCGGCTGGCGAGGGGGGACCGGTGCCTTTCCCAGGTCTCCGTGTTACGCCAGCAGCAAGGGCTGCTTTCATTTAAAAAGCAAAACCCGGGGCGGATGGCGGCACAGACCCCGGGTCAGGAGAAGCCGGGCTTCGAGCGCCGCCCCCGCCCCAGGCCTTCCGGGGGGCGGGGTCCCCAGCGGCCCCTCCCAGGGACGACCTCACAAGGACATCACAGACCTCTTGCTTGACTTTCACTTGATCCGCTCTCCGAGGCTGGTTAACAAGAAAGCATTCAGTCCTTGGCCCCGACTTTGCAGGGCAGCGTAGGTGCGACATAGGAGTGTCCTGCGATTCACACCCACAGACCCAGGCTGCCCGTAAAACACCTGTCCAGGAGCCAGGAGACCGGGTGCGGGGCGAACACGGAAGAGGCCATCGTGGTCGCCCCCCTCCCCCCTCCCCCGCTTTCCTGCCTGCCCCGCTCACGCCTGGACCCTCTGTGGGCGGGAAGGACAGCGGCCCCGGACAGACAGGCCCCGGGCTGGGAGAGCACAGGTGCTGGGGGGACCTCTGGGGTCCTGGGAAGGGGGCAAGTGTGAATTTGGGGACCTGTTCATTGTCTAACCTGCTCTGACCTTGAACGAGCCTGTGTCCTTTGGGCTTCAGGCCCCTGATTCCAAGGTCAGCGTCGGGCAGGCTTGGAAAGCTGGCATCTCCCTGTGTCAGTCAAGCCTCTCAGGATGGGCAGACAGGGCATCCGCCCCTGTACCCGAATCAGTCTATGTCCCCAACCGTCATCTGTGCCCCTACCTGCCGCCTCATGGTGTATCCGTCTGGAACGAGAGGGGGATTTATGTTAAGGAACCGGCTCAGGAGGCTTTGGGGCAGCCCTGCGGGCTGGACACTCAGGCAGGGATTCCTGGGCCCAGGAGTCCTTCCAGAAACCTCAGTGTTGCTCCCACGGCCTCAGCTGCTTGCGGGAGGCCCAGCCACTTTGCGGAGGGCCCTCCACTTTGCTCAAGGTCGGCCGGCTTCAGTGTTAACCACATCTGAAAACACCTTCACCGCGGCCCCTACACTGGTGCTTGGTGACCTAACGGCCGGGCCCCGAGGCCCGACCATCGATGTGAAATCAACCATCACACGCCCCACTGCCGCCGTGAACGTGCAGACCCCGCTGGAGCAGACACCAGGGGCTGGCGCGTCCGCGGGAATTAGGGCTTTCTGAGGAGACCCCACACACCACACACAGCACCCCACACGGCATCGCCAACTCACAGGGCCGCAAGCACACAGCACACGAGCACCACGAACACGCATCCGCTATAGGTGACAGCGGGTCAGCCACACCCACATGGTGTCTGGCTGTGCTGTCAGAACTGGCCATGGGCGGGTCTGGGACAGTGTAGACACAGCCAGGCCTGCAGACATCCGGAATGTTCCTGGCCCCTGCCCAGGGCTGTGTCCCCAGCTGCCACACGCCCCAGGGCTGTGGGAGGGCTGCCTGGGGCTGAGGGTGTGGGGACACAGACACTGCTTATACTATGTGACCCAGACAAGCTGCTGCCTCTCTCTGGGCCTCAGTTTCCCTGTCTGTAAAACGGGGGTGACAGAGAGCCAGTGTGGCACGTTAGAGCACAGAGCATAGCTCAACAGCTGTGAGCTCTATGGCAACAGACCTGGGGTGATGGAGGGCCAGGGAGGGGGGTGGGGGTGGTGCCACACACCGTGCCCCGTCTGAGCCTGGTGAGGTCAGTGGGACCTGGTGATGCACGTGGCTCCCCTCGAGGCCGGGGCTCTGGACACACAAACAAGGATGACACACGCCTGCTGCCCCCAGGATTTCACAGACACGCGAACTACGTGCTCCTGAGGCCGAGTGTGGAAATCCAGTGTGGTGACTTCACGCTGCTACACACACCAAGGAAACCCATGCTTGGGAGCAGGTCTGATCAATGGCTTGGTGAGCTAAGAGCTACTAAGGAATGCAGGTGGGGACAGGCTGGCGGGGCGAGTAGACGCGAGGGCTTCCTGGGGACTTCGTCCAGAGAGCCCGGCACCGAGGCCGCACAAGCGCCCTGCGCTGGCCCTGCGGTGTGGCCCTGGGAGACAGCAGCTCCGGGCAGCACGTGCCCAGGCTCTGACTGCATAGCCCCTGGGTGCCTGGCGGGCCTGAGCCTCCCGGGGACACAGTCCAGAAACAGCTGGTTCCACCCGCCTTCACCCCGGGGCTGGGCCCGGCCGGCAGCCCCAGCAGACAGGGGACTGTGAAGCCAGAGGGCAGAGTGAGGGGGTCTCCCTCCAGAGAAGCTCCGTGTGACACCACATGACCCCAAAGCCCGCCCTGGTCTGAGCATCAATGGTGCGGAGGCGGGAGCACTGGTGTCCCGGTCTGGGGTCCCCAGAGCAGAGCCTGGGTCAGAGGTCAGAGGTTTGGGCCATAGTTTGTGCGGAGGTGATGCCAGCCACAGTGTGAGGCGCAGTGGGGGGTGGGGGAGGAGAGACAAGGAGGCGAGTTTCCGAGAGGTTCCACTGAGGACCCTCCGGCACACTGGCAAGCACACCGGGAGCTGGCCCCCGGGGTGGGGGGAGGGGCGCTGGGCATCTGCCCACGGCGCTGGGCCGTCTCGGTGGGGGTCTGTGCAGGCGGGGATCGCCAGCGCTCTCAGCCTGGACCCCCCACGCCGTCTGCCCTCAGCCACAGGGCTGAGGGGTGGATGTTCCAGGACTGCGGTGGCCTCTGGGGGTGGGCCGTGCCGATGCCCTCCGGCCCCTGCCCGCTTCCAGAACCTGGGAGAGCCGAGCGCCACGTGCTCTGGGGTCCGCCTTCATCCCGAAGCCCCACACCCGGGCGGGCAGCGGGCTGGCGCGGCTCCAGCTTGTAAGTCACTTTGGAGATGGAGCTTCATGCCGCTGGCTTGCCAGGCAGAACGCGGGCAGCGGCTTCCCAGGCGGTGACTCGTGTGCGGCCAAGATTTACTCTCTCATTTTGGGCACGAATAACCAATTTCCTACAAATCTGCCCGGGCTTTTGCGCCGGGTTACCAGTAAGAATGACCAGATCACATTTATCTTCTGAGGCCTTTTCAGGGGGACTCTCAGCTCCCATCAGCAGTGCGGGGTTTATAGGCAGCACGTGAGCCCTGGAGCTGGGGGAGGGGCTGCCATGGGACAGGAGCTCCCACAGCCGGGAGCCACCGTGCGGCCACCAGGCTGCCCCGCCCAGGCCCCGCCCAGGCCCCGCCCAGGCAGCTGAAACACACGCCCTCCCTGGCATATCCCCATGTCCCCGCGGGCCCGAGTCCCTGTCACCACAAACAGGAGGGAAACAAATCCTTAGGTCGGTGTGCCATGGGTGGTGGTGGGTCTGGGGCAGAGGGTGGCTCCTGCCATGCAGGCAGTGGGGGCTTGGGCCCTGCCTGGCACTTGTCTCTGGGGACTAGGGGGTGCAGGGTCAAGGCGTGTGCTGCTGTTAGGTGTCTCCCTAACTGTCTGCGATGCCCCTCCTGCCCCCAACATCAACACTGACTTCTTTTTCAAGGTCAAGCTCAAGGTCACCTTCTCCATGAAGCCCTCCGTGCTGATGGAAGCCCTTAGTCTCCAAAAGCCTTTTCTTTATGCTGCTCCTTTGGCAGGCAGCTCAGCCTGGCTCTTGGTGGCTGGGGACTCGGCTCTGCTGCTGGAGAGGGGACCCCAAACTTAGCGGTCACCCCACTTCATCCTCACTGTGGCTCCAACTGTGTGGGGTTGGCTTCCCCAAACCACAGACGGAACTGAAGCTTCAGAGCGATCAGGCAGCTTCCCAAGGCCACACAGCACCTGGGAGGCAGAGCTCGGGTTGAACTGGGGTTTCTGATGTCAGGAGTCCCGGGGCGGGGGTGGCTCTGGGCCTGAGCTTGGCGAAAGCATCTGGGGGATGTAGGGGACCGAAGGCATCTGCTGGGCACTGCCTGGCCCTGTTCTCCGCTCCCCACGCCCCTCACACTAGCCCAGCACACCAGCCCCCTGACATCTGCCTCTCACAGATGAGAAGAGTGAGACGGAGGGGAAGCGACCCGGGCTGGGTCACATGGCGCACACAGGGATGGGGTTTGCATGCTTCAAGTCAGCCACCTCCGTGAGCACGCAGGGCTCAAAGGGCTTTGCCGGCAGGCAACCAGCCGCATGGGTGACTGTCCGGGTTTTGTGGCCGGAGTCTCCCATCCGCACTGGGAAAGGGCACCGTGGTGCGGATGGCTGCATGCCGGCCTCACACCACCGGGATCGGAGCTGGGGGGGCCCAGCCAGGGGGAACACGGCCAGTGGCCGGGGGCCCTCTGAGGGAGACTTTGACACACATAAACCAGTGCCCGAGGTGGCTGCTGGGCGTGGACAGGCCAGAACTCAGACCTGACCCGTGCAGGAGCCTGGGGGCTCTGGATTCCACCCAGGACCCCACCTGGGGCCCGCTCGGGACCCTGCCGCTGTGCCTCCTGCACTGCTCTTGAGAGACAGGCACGCAGCAGCAGCCCCAGGCCGGAGGCTGGCAGCATCTCCTCCTGCAGTGTGTCCCCCTCTTACCCACTGTGTTTAAGGGACCCTAATGACAAGCCAGGAGGGAGATTTCCCTGCAGAGCTTTCAGCTCCCTGAGGGCACCCAAACCAGCGCTCAGGTCGGGCTGAGCTGTGCGCCATCCCGGTGGAGACGGCCTGAGGCTGGGGGCGAGGAGGGCCCAGGGCCACTGACCCAGAAGTTGGGTACTCCCTCTGGAGTCGCGGTGGCTGCAGCCCTGTGGACTGGGCTTGTCTGTCTGGAGTCCCCTTCCCCGGCTCCTGGCAGCCGGAGGCACACCCGGGCGGGGGGCGGGCATTACCCCACGGAGCGCAAGTGAGGACCAGCCCTAAGGCAAGCGGGAGAGGGCAGCGGACCCGGCCTGCGACCCACCGGACCTGCGGGATCAGGGCTCTCGCACACATGCGCCCGTGTGCGTGCGTGCACCCGCACACGTGTGTGCCGGCAGGGGAGGCAGAGGTGATGGAAGCTGTTTCCGGGCAGCTGCACGTGGACGCACACACTCACGCTCCTCGAAGCAAACCTACAGTCGCCCTTTCCACACTCCCGGGAGATACGTGTTGAGAAAACAAGGCAAGGCCCGCAGCCGCCCTGGGGTCCCGGCCTGGTGGACGGCGCAGTGGGGTCAGCGCGGCGACCGGCTGGAGCCCGCGTTGCAACCCCCCGGCCCAGGGCCAGCAGGCCGCGGGAGGAGGGGCGCCCAGCGGGCGCTGTGGGTGCGTTAACAGGGCGGAAGCTCGAGCTGGAGCCGGAGACGAGTCAGCCGGCGCCGGAGGGGCGGCCTGCGGTCCGGGAGGACGCCCCCCCCGCCCCCGCCGGGGCCTGCCCCGCGCCCCGTGACTTCTGCAGCCGCAGGCCGCAGTGGGGGCGCACCTGCTCCGGGCGCAGTGATTGTTTCAGAGTGGGGGAAACTGAGGCCAGGGGGCCCCTGCGAAGCTCCTGGGCGGTGCCCGTGCGGATGCGGCCCAAGGGCTGTGGCACCCGGTCCGGTGGCCGGAAGGCACCTGCCGGGAGCGACAGCGGAGCCGCGCCCGGGACGCCCCCCAGGGACCCCTGCTCACGTGGGCGGGGCCCGGGAGGCCTGGCCGGGTGGGGGCGGGGCCTGGCCCCGGGGGCGGGGCTTGGGTGCGCCCGCCCCGGCTCAGCCCTGCTCCAACCCCCCCCACCCCGTCCCCCGTTCCCACACCCCCCCCCACCCGTCCCCGGGGTGAAGGGGCCTTGCCCAGCCCAGGAGGAGCCTCGGAGCCTCGCCAGGCCCGCAGCCGCGCAGAGGCCCCGCAGGGCCTGGGCCCCAGGGCGGCAGCCTCCGCTGCGGCGCCCCTGTGTTGTCTACGCAGAGGGCGCACGGCCACAGGCAGCCACCTCTTGCTGAGACAGGATGGGGCCGCGGCCTCGGTGGCTGAGTGCAGACCCTGCTCCACGCCCACGTCTGGGTGCCCGGCGCGCTCCCCTCCCTCCTGGTGCCTCAGTTT
>JAESUZ010005263.1:0-102599 GCA_017311185.1 Proteles cristata cristata | reverse complement strand
TCAGGAGCTACTGGAAGAGCCAAAGGAATTAAACCCAGCTCTGCCGGCAAGGGCTCCCGACCTCAAGAGGAAGGCAGGCTTGGCCAGCTGGTAACAGCCCAGAGGAGCTGAGGGTGCAGGACAGTCCCCAGAGTGCGAACGTGCAGGCTTCTGCTCCGCCCTGGGCCATCAGCCCCTCCGAGGCAGCGGCCCTGCCTGGCTTCCCGCATCACCGGCGCTGCCTGCTCACCCCCGGCGCACAGAGCAGGGGCTGCAGGACCACAGGCTTTGGGGTTTCAAACACAGAAGGCGCTGGCTGCCTTCTCTGGCAAATCTGGCCACCCGGTAGAGGACGTGATTTCCTCACTAACCTCCTAGATCTATATTCTCAAAGGAGTAAAAATAAGCATCTTCTATAAAAAAAAAAAAAAAAAGCAAACACTATCACTAGAATGGTCTTAATCGTACTGGTCAGGATCCCGGCCGGAAAGGACTGGCCCAACCCGAAGGGGAGATGAACAGATTATCAGAGGCGCTGCTGGTGACGGGCAGGGCACAGCTACACGGGCTGAAGGGAAGGAAGACGGGAGGCCCGGGGGCAGCTGCGGGGTCACCGGGGGCTGTTACCCCCTCGCAGGCGGCCTGGTGAGAGGTGTGGCCCCCGCGGCGCAGCCCGGCTGGGAAGGAGCCGGAGGGCGTGCGCCCACCTCTCTCCCCCCACTCGGCACCACCCCGTCCCTGGAGGGCAAGAAAGGGGCCAGACGGGTGCAGCCCTTCCCCGTCTGCCCCGGCACAGAGCCAGGCGAGGACACGGCAGAGCTGAGGAAAACAAGGAAAGTGCCACCCACGAATGAAGCATGAAGCCTTAAAAAGTCTGAGTCTCTTCACTGTGCCCAACGCTAAGCCTGGTTGTGAAAAGCACAGGAGAGCACTTCCCGGCTTCCAGGAGCCTGCTGCCCGGCAGGCGAGGGAACGAGCGGAGGACACCCAGCTGCCTCCATCAACGCATCACCGTCCCTGACGGGGACGCGCAGGTGACCGAGCCAGCCGTCATCGGCCCCTCCCTCCGGACCAGCCAGCGGAAGACACTGTTTATCTCCCTTGCCTGGGGTGACCCAGGGCCTTCCCTGTGCGCGTGTGCTCCCGTATGTGTGCTCCTCGCAGGACATCAGAGAATATCAAGACCACGTAATTATTTTCTACAAATAATTACCAGCATCCTCAGACCAGACCGATAGCTTCACTGACTTGACATTTATTTGTAAAATATTTAAATGGGGCAAAAAGACAGATGAGCGGTTGAAAGTCAACAGTTAGATCTATGGCTTTGATCTCTTGCGTTCTTTCTTACCAGCTGTCTGGGGAAAAATAAATTCTTTTCTTTATTTCTCCTCTTAGGAAGGAGCATGATGGATGAAAAGCGGCAATGGGGAGGGGCGAGGCCAGCAAGGCGGCGGGCGAGGCAAAACGGGCGCAGGGGCGTGTGGGAGGCGAGGCTCCTCCCCGGAGCCTTCGGGAAGGCCGAGCCAGATCGGGACTGAATCAACGTAAGGGTGAAAATCGTCTCTGAAGTGGCTTCTATCTTTTCCTAAGGAGAGTCCTCTGGAGAGATCACCCTTCCGCCAAATGCTTTCCTCTGCTGCTGGGCTGCTGGGCCGGCCCTGCCCGTTCCCCTGGGCCCGCGTCCGCTCCCCGTGCACACAGGGGCCTGCAGCACGCCCATCCCAGAGGAGAGGGAGGTGGGCAAGCAGACGGAGCAGGCGGGAGAGTAAGACCCCACGCCCCACAGGCCGCCGCCTGCCGTGAGAGACAGTCCCGGGTTTAGGGAAGAGCACGTGTTTCTGCGACTTGTTTACACCAGCCCGAACTCCCACATCAGTTAACCATAAGGACAACCGGATCCCAAGACAAGCAAACCATTCGTCACCACGGACACGATTTCTCTCGAGGACCCTGAAAGCAATCTTAGAAAGCGATAAAGTGTTTAAAGGGGAAGTGCCTGGTCAGAAGTCAGACTTTCCAAAAAATGCATCACATCTTTGTTTCTTCACGTGAGAGTCACTTGCTTGTCAACACTGCTGCTTCAGAAACGTCCGCCCTTGTGCAGCCGCGGTCCGGAGCCAAAACCCTCCGGAGGGGCCAGACCTGCGCCCGTCCGGTCCTGAGGGCCCCGTCCCAGCAGCCGACCGGCCCGAGGCCCCGGATCGAAGCCGCACCAGGACGGCCACCCCGGGGGACCTGGCCCCTCCCTGGCCGGTGCCTGTGGGACGTCCTGTGGGGAACAAGCACCCACAGGGCAGGCTGCTCCCGGAACGGAAGCGCAAGCGGAACGGCTGCTGCGAGGGAAACGGCAGCGGACCGGCCCCTCCAGCCGACTTCCTGGGAGAGTCACAACGAACACGCTCGGCGCCGGGCTGTGAACCGCGCGGCGCTGCGGGGCACAGGTTGTCTTCTGCGACTCGTGCGCTGCGATGGGTCATTCTCGTGGACACGAATCCTTGCAAGGACGGCAGAATGCGTCGAAGTGTGCTTGTGAGGGCGACACAGAGGCCCGCGTGCCGGCGGAGCAGCCTCCCCGCTGTGACCCCGGGCAGGCTGAGGACGTCTCGAGGCCCGTGTGGCCTCAGTGAGACGGCGAGGGCAGCAGCCGCCCCGCAGGGCCGCACGCCAGGTGCCGCCTGACGCCACCACCGGCAGCACCTCGGGCT
Organism: Proteles cristata cristata; assembly: GCA_017311185.1. Taxonomy (NCBI): domain Eukaryota; kingdom Metazoa; phylum Chordata; class Mammalia; order Carnivora; family Hyaenidae; genus Proteles; species Proteles cristata. The sequence goes on along the minus strand of JAESUZ010005263.1, from coordinate 99,912 downwards.
CAGGCTTGGGCTCAGTTCCGTGGTTTGAGGGAAGTGCCTGGGTCCTCTGCTCTTCCGCGCAACACGGCGTGTGGGAGGGGGCACGCGCCCTCACTGGCCTGGCACAGGCTCTGGCCACAGGCGGGGCCCCCGGGCCCCCGGAGCCACACTTTAACATCCGCCTGTGCTGATGTGAATGCAGTGGAGCAAACACCTAGTGGCCCAGGTTTGCTGCTGACTCAGCTGTCACCAGCTAGCAGAGCATCTCAAGGACGCCACTGAAGATTCCCGAGCCTCAGCCCCAGCCTCTCCCAAATGAGGGAGCTGGAGGAAGGGATCTCCACGCAGTCTCTGATGCCAGAGCGCCTCTGACTGTGCGCAGTTACACAGGCAATCTTGACTGTGTACAATCAGTTAGGAAATCATAGACTGCGACCGGCCAGGAACCTCAGATCCTGTGCGATCCGCTAGGAACGTGACGGTGTGCGATCTTACAGGAAAGGCATGGGAGCAAACACACCTTGTCCCTCCACTGTGGGTGCTCCTTGGCCAGGTCAGATGCTGCCTGTGAAACCCAGTCCCCTTTCCTATAGCCTCACGATGCAGGCATCTATGCCCAGATGTGGCGCTGGACTCAGTTATGAGAGTAAAACTAGTTAAGCTTCGCCCAAGGCCCAGCTCACATGTGCTTTCAGAACAGGAACGAGAGATTTTGCCCCAAAACCCAAGCCACCATCTGCCAGACTCCAGCTCTAAATCCCAAGACAGTCAAGCACCAAGGAATCCATCCAAACTCATGTAAAGTAACCCAGGCAAAGATGGGATCTCGAGTCCCTAGAAGCCAACACCTTCCAGAAGGTCCCGATGGCAGGTCCAAGGAAGGCCCACAGATCTCGAGGATAGGGCAGGGCTGGGCGGGAGGCTGGCTTCCTCAGGCCTGGCCGGAGCTGTCTCCAGGCCGACCCCTGGAGGGGTGGGCGGTACCCAGAGGCTGGGCAGGGCCTCAGTCCAAACACAGGCTCAGACGACACCAGCTAACAGAGACAGAGCATCCAGGAAGGGAACAGACTTTACTGACCATCTGTGAGGAGAGTTCTTTCCACCCGCGATATTGTTTGATGCTTGCATTGCTCCCAGGGTAAGCGTCAACACCACCATTTGACAGATAAGGAAACTGAGATTTGATTAAATGAGTAGTCAGTGAGCTAAGTGAGCAAAGACGAACTCACTCCACCATCCATGTCCCATCAAGTTAATCCTCTGCTAAGCCTCCAGCCGGCAGAGCCGGGGTGTGGCCCCAACGTCGCCTCCCAGGTGTCCGGCTCTCTATTAGGGATCCCCGAAAGCTTCCGAAGAGCACGTGGGCGCCCCCCGCAAACTGCAGGCGTCCCGCGGAAAACACCAGCCCCGTCCACACAGAGCAAGCGCAGAACAGGGCTTTCACCAGGCCCCGTGTGGTTTGGATACAGGGCGCCACAAAATGTCGCGTAACTGAAGGGAGGAGGCGGGACGCCAGCAGTGCGGATTCTAGTCCCGCCACAGCCGCGGCCGCGGGCGCCGCCGGACGGCTCCCTGCGCTCGGGTGCAGCTGTGTCGGGGCCGACGGTGGGCGGCTCAGAGGAGCCGTGCAGGGGTGTGGCTGCTCAGTACAAAACCAGTTGTTTACTATGAGTTTTGGTAATAAAATGTAACCACAAAGTTAATTATTCTGATCAATTAACACACGTAGTCCCACATAAAGCCCTGTCCTGTTTCCTGGAACGGGGTGACAAGCCCAGTCAGCTGAGCGGCTCGCAACCACATTAAGTTAATGTTACTATTGGAACCGGAAGAGTCCAAAAGTCCTCAGTGTAGACGTCAAGGTGTCGTCTGGTCTGGGCTTGTGGATGGTGTGCCTGTGTCCCCCCAGGTGCCGGTGTTAGGGCTGCGGCCTCTGGGAAGCGACTGGGTGTAGGTGGGGTCACACGGGTGGCACCCCGAACGGGACCAGCACCCCATAAGAGGACGGCAGAGCTCTGTCTGCCAGGCGGGGACACGGGGAGAAGGCGGCTGAGTCTCTACCTGCATCTTAGACTTCCTGCCTCTGGAACCGTGAGAGATGAGTGCGTGTTGGTCACACCCAGTCTGGTCTTTCTGTTACGGCGGCCAGGCTTAGATGAGGCCCAGGCGGGCTCTTTGCCTGAGCTTCCCCGGGCGGCACTTGGACCTGCCTCCTCGGTGACCCACCCACGCTGGACCTCAGCCCCCGGGGCCTGCCTCCCATCCGGACCGCCCATCCCAAAACAGACATCCCACTGGGAGGTACCCAGAGACCTGCCACGGGGGGCCTTTGGTGCTGAACTCCTCACCCCCCGCACAAGGCAGCTCCCCAGCAAACCCCCGACAGCGCAACAGACCAGGAAAGAGCGGGACCCGGGTGCGTGAATTCAGGTTGAGTGGGAATATCTGACCGCCAGCCCACTGCAGCCGATGTAGCACAATGGTCAAAGTGTGCCCAAAGCACATACAATTGTGAAAAGCAGCTTATATGACACAAAGGAAATGGTTTTTAAAAATACATGAACTGCGGCGCCTGCGCGGCTCCGTCATTTGAGTGTCCATCCGGCTCCTGACTTTAGTCAGGTCATGATTCTGGGGGTGTGGGGTCGAGCCCTGTGTCGGGCTCCACACGAATCATGAAGCCTGCTTTTAGGATTCTGTCTCTCCCTCTGCCCCCCAAAATAAAAATATAAAAAATAGGGGCGCCTGGGTGGCTTAGTCGGTTAAGCGTCCGACTTTCACTCAGGTCATGATCTCGCGGTTCGTGGGTTCGAGCCCCGCGTCGGGCTCTGTGCTGAGCCAGCTCAGAGCCTGGAGCCTGTTTCAGTCTGTGACTCCCTCTCTCTCTGACCCTCCCCTGCTCACGCTGTCTCTCTCTCTCTGTCTCTCTGTCTCTCTGTCTCTCTCTCCTAGAAATAAATAAAAATATTTAAAAAATATATATATATAAAATAAAATAAGAATCTATGAATGACAGTAACACTTGAAAACAATACCTTTTTTTCTACTTCTGTTTACTGCAAATGTTGTTGACCTGTGTACATGTGTGTGTTTGAGCAGGAGATGTGTACACACGTAAATGCACACAAGAGAACTGGAAACCTCAACACCAAAATGTTGACAGCGGTGACTGCCGACTGCGGGGTCGTAGTGTTGCGGTTTGCTTCTATTTTCGTCTGATGGCTTGCCTGTATTTTCTATATAGACAATGAAGATATTTATTGCCTTTGCAATTAAATCTTTAAAGAGTTTATTCTATTTATTTGTTTTTTTGGCTTACAGGAAGGTAGAGGGACCCGGGAGAAGGAGGCAGGACACGACCAGAGTCAGCACTCCCGCCCGATCACCATTTCCGGGCACCGGGCCCAGCCCGAGAGCATCCAGACCTCCAGGAGCTGATACATTCAGGGGGGGCCCATCCCTGCAGCGGGCCGGGGTCACCGGCCCTGCCAGCCTCTCTCCACTGTGTCCCTACGCGGAGCTGAAAAGGAAGCCGTAGGACACATGGTGCTGATTTAACTAGATCACCGTGGGACGTGAGAGCTTTCACAGGCTCGTCAATACTCCTAATTTCTAATACCTGAAAGCTTCAAATGTGCACGCATTTTCTTCCCATTTCCTCCAGAAAGGCCTCGCTGAGTTTAGTACCACCTACGCTGACAAAGAACATAAATGATAAAAGCCAGCCATTTCTCCCAGTGTGGGGTCTTTCAGGGCACCAGAGCAGGGAGTGGTTACAAGCAGGAGAGGCTGGGAATCAGGCAGACCTGGCCTCCCCACCGACCGGCTGTATTAGACCACGGACAGCTGGCTCCTTCCTTGACATCCAGTTTCTGCATCTGTCCGGTGCTAGAGGATTCCCACCTTGAGGGGCTGCCTAAATTCAATGAGATGCTATAGGAGCACCCACGGCGTGGTGCCCGGCACAGGAAAGCCAGCCAGAGCTCTCTAACTACCCGCCGTGGCTTCCTTCCAGAGCTCCTGGCTCTGTTCTCCCCATCTGTCCACGGTGGATGCTTCAGCGGCTTCCTGTTTGGAGAGGGCTTTCAATTCCAAATTGTACACGAGACTGCTTGAGTTTCGGGTCCGTCAGTGAATGAGAGCCTGCCATTGTTGGGGAGGGGTCCCCATGGTAAATATTTAAATGAATAACCACATTTTGGCCACTCGGGAAAGAAACAATTTTTTTTTTAATATTTTTTTTTAAATGTCTTTTATTTATTTCTAGGAGAGAGAGACAGCGTGAGCAGGGGAGGGTCAGAGAGAGAGGGAGTCACAGACTGAAACAGGCTCCAGGCTCCGAGCTGGCAGTCAGCACAGAGCCCGACGCGGGGCTCGAACCCACGAACCGCGAGATCATGACCCAAGCGAAAGTCGGAAAGTCGGACGCTTAACCGACTAAGCCACCCAGGCGCCCCCGGGAAAGAAACAATTTTAAGAAAAGTCTTCAAGGAATTTTCTCTAAATGAAAAGGAGCTTCTCCCTGACCCCGTATCTCTGTGAGCACTGACAGCCCCCGACGGGGCTGCTAACAGCAAGGAGCAGAGGCTTGGCTCCCGGCTGGGACTCGATTCAAGCCCCACCGAGCTCCCCGTGGGGGGGCGGGGGGGGACGCACCTGCACCCGGGGACCACCACGGACGTGCCCAACGAGACACACAGGACCCCTGTGTTCAGCGCCCACACAAGAACAGTTTAACCTGTTTGCAGTTTCCGGACTGAAAGCTACGCTAAGGAATTTGCGATTTTTAGGAGCTGCTCTCCATATGTGGACCAGCAGGTACAAAGCCTGTAAGAGAATTTCTGTGCTGAGATCATTCCCGCATTTGCAGGATCCACAGAATGACGGGACTGTTTTAGCTCCAGAAGGCTCTCAGGGGAGGGCGGCGACCCTCAGCGAGTGTGCACAGTGCCCAGCGCTGCTTGGGGACTTCCTGCATCGCCCTTGGGGCGGCCGCTGCCGTCCCCGTCTCCAAGACAGGACGCCGGCCCTCAGGGGGCCCGGGGGCTGTTCAAGACCTCAAGGGGGAGCCCCAGACTCACCCACACCTCAGCCCCCAAAAGTCTGAATGCGGCTGGCTGAAAACTGCCCGGGTCAAAACCACGTTTGTCCCAGCAGTGCTCAGGGTTCAAACCTAGGTCCGCGTGACCCCAGCCCGTTGCTGTCCCCCTCACACAGCTCTGCTCCCTTCACAGCCAAGCCCAAGGGGAAGTGGCCAGGGCCTATGTCGCATGCCAGCTGTTTGCTAGTGTGGAGCGTCAGCTCCACAGGTGGAAGAGTGGAGCCCACCGCGTATGGGCTGAGTGAATCTGATACGGTGTAGACACCCATCATAGACCCAGGAGGACCTTTCAAGATGTGTCACTTTTTTATTTGATGGCAGATGAAAGAAAGTGAATACGTGAGAGATTAACATAGGAAAGCACCTTCTAGACCGTGCAGTCCGACTCCCCACTGCACAGGTGAGGAGACAGAGACCTCCGGGGGCAGGTGGCTTGCTTTAAGCAGGTGACTCAACCTTGGCATTTTTGCCATGCTGGGCCTGACAGTCCTTTGTCGTGGGGCTTTCATGTGCATTGTAGGATGTCCAGATAGCACTCCTACCAGTTCTGACAACCAGAGGTGTCTTCAGACATCGCCAAATTACCCTGGTTGCAAAATGACCCAAGGCTGAGACCCCTGGATGAAGGCAACACAGCTGGGCAATGATAGCAAACAGGGCCTCCGGCACCAGTCTGGAATGTTGTATTTATAACAGGGCTGGTCCAGCACGTGTAAAAAGCTCCTACAAATCAACAACAACAAAACCCGATTAAAAATGGGCAGAAGATGGGGTGCCTGGGTGGCTCAGTCGGTTAAGTGTCCGACTTCGGCTCAGATCATGATCTCACGGTTCGAGCCCCGCGTCAGGCTCTGTGGTGACAGCTAGCTCAGAGCCTGGAACCTGCTTCCGATTCTGTGTCTCCCTCTCTCTCTGACCCTCCCCTGCTCACGCTGCCTATCTCTTTCTCAAAAATAAATAAAACATTAAAAAAAATTTTTTTAATGGGCAGAAGATGTGAACAGACATTTCTCCAATGAAGACATACTGATGGACAATAAGGTCATGAAAAGATGCTCAACATCACTAATTATTAGGCAATGCAAATCAAGCTATGGTGAGACATCACCTCACAAACATTAAGATGGCTACTATCAAAAAAGAAGAAGAAGAAACGAAGGGAGGGAGGGAAGAGAACTGTTGGCCAGGATCTGGAGAAAATTCACTATTGCTAAGAAGGTAAAATGATGCAGACATTGTTAACAGTGTGTCAGTTCCTCAAAATATTAAAAATAGAAGTGCTAGATGACCCAGCAGCCCCATATCTGGGGACACATCCAAAGTAACTGCAAGCAGGGTCTCAAAGAGACTTGTACACCCACGTTCACAGCAGCGTTATGCACAATAAGCAAAATGTGGATACCTTGTCAGTATCCATCAACAAGTAAATGGATGAGCAAAAGGTGGTCCATCCGTACAATGGAATGGTATTCAGCCTTCAAAAGTAATGCTACGGGGCACCTGGGGGGCTCAGTTGATTAAGCATCGAACGTCAGCTCAGGTCAAGATCTCATGGTTCATGAGCTCGAGCCCTGAGTCAGGCTCTGTGCTGACAGCTCAGAGCCTGGAGCCTGCTTCGGATTCTGTGCGTCTTTCTCTCTGCCCCTCCCCTGCTCACGCTCTATCTCTCTGTCTCTGTCTCTCTCTCTCTCTCAAAAATAAACGTTAAAAAAATTTTTTTTAAAGAAATGCTACAACATGGATGAACACTGGAACATGACACTAAGTGAGATAAGCTGGTCACAAAAAGACAAATATGTATGATCCCACCCATATGAGGTTCCTAGAGCTGTCAGTCCACAGGGACATAAAGTAGAAGAGAGACTGCCAGGGTCTGGGGGAGGGGAACGGGGAGTTGCTGCTTCATGGAGACGGAGTCTCAGGTCAACAGGAGGAAAAAGTTCTCGAGATGGTCGTACAACAATGTGAATGTACTCAGTACCACTACACTGTCCACTCTTCTCTCAGTTTTGAAGATGACAGGAAGATGCAGAAACAGCAGGAGAATTGATAAGATATTTTAACATTTTCGTCTATAGTACCTTCCAGAAATTTTCTTTAAGTTTGGCCTAGAACATCAGCTGATTCCCAGGAATGATCATGCTGGTGCAGTTTCTGAAGGTGTGAGCTCTAGCCAGCCCATCAGCATCACTTAGGAACCTGTTAGAGGTGCAAATTCTCAAGCACAACCCCTGACTTACCGAAACTGAATCTCTGGTTTCAACTATAAAATCTAACATCCTTCCAACCAAATAGGTTCTTATTGTGCTCTAGGTGGATGCAAAAGGCCACAAAAGCTATAAAGAAAAAAAAAAAAAAAGGAAGCAACAGAAAACACCAATCATAATAAATACCATAGGTAATCGTTATCCTAGATGTTGAGTCACACCCTCTAACACTCACTTGCAAAGGCAGGCTTCCTGGGTTCTGTGCTCTAGGAAAGCTGTGTTTGCTTATTCCTCTTCTCAATATTCAATAGCTGTGACCAGACCTGCTTTACATCAACTAAGGCTTATTTCATTTCCAAGGCTATTTGGAAGAATGCTGTTATTTCCAGCCAACGTGCAGGTATCGAACATCTGGAACAGGTTCCTGACAAGCAGGACCACAGCATCCCCACAGGAAGCTCTGTGGGGTATGTGGTCCCTGGGTCTCCATTACCCCTGCCTGTGTCTCTCTCTTCTGGTGATCTCTACCTGCCCCACCAATTTGGTGCAACCACGCATGGAAATAAAGGTACACGCGGTTAGCATGGAAGTACAGATTCATGAGCGCTCCACTCTGGCAGTGGGGTGTGGGAAAGGGACCGTCATCAGCTTTCTTGGGCTGTAGTAAATTCAGAAAATGTCTAGATTGGTGTAGCAGATATTTTAGTTGCCTATTCAGAAGCATTCTCCCCCTTTCTAACCAGACTTGTGTTGCGTCTAGATTTCCACCCTGCCCATGCGGCCTTGGGCTTGGGAAATACGGACTCCTCTTGGCTCTGGGTGGTCAAAGCCAGGCAGGGTCATCGGGTCTGGCGATTACGCAGGAACGGGCCAGGGAACACGTGAGCTGCCTCTCATCTGCCCACAGACAGAAGCCTGAGTCCTCTCCCGTCAAATCGGGGCTAGTCCTAAGCAGTAAGGAGCTGGCACTACAGCTGGCTGGCGGTGATTTTCTGGGGGAGGGTGGGGATGAATTACTCAGCCTCTCTTTACTTCAGTTCCTCTTCCCTAAAAGTGGGCATACTCTTGGCACTGTCCTTAAAAACCGTGAGGATTAAATAGAGAAGTGTGTGTGAAGCCCACGGCATCGTGCCCGGCGGTGTTAGACGGGGCTGCTTACCGAGAACCTGGCGGCACACGGCAAACCAGCCGGAGCAGCCGTCCTGTGCGCACGCACAAGGCCTGACTCAGGAGAGGAGAGCGGGTGAGGCACGGACGGAAAGAGGGAGCCAGAGAAGAGAAGGACAGTGGCGGAGAGGGAAGCCCTGGGCCAGACGTGCTGATCTCAGGGCAGGTAACTCTGGAGCCAAGGGGCAGCGGGAGGGGTGCCTGGGGAAGGAGGGGAGTCTGGCTGGTGTGTGTGCCCTGCCCCCGGCGCCCCGTCCGTCACCAGACCCCGCCGCTCTCCGGCATGACTGCGAGTGGTCTCTCTTCTGTTAACCCGTGTCCGCGCCGGAGGAGCCACGCTCCTGGGACCGAGTGCCTAAAGCAGGTCTTCCTGCAGGTAAGCGTGGCCCAGGCAGACAGCCTCGGGGTGCTCGTCTCTCCCCCACCCTCCGCCTCCCTCCTCTCTCCGGCTCCTTCCCTCTCTCCCTCTCCCTCTTCTCTCTCTCCCTCAACCCCCTCTCTCTCTCTGTCTCTCAGACACCTCTCTAATCCATATTCCCCCCTTTCTCCATCACCGAGGCTCTCACTTTCCATCCTTCTCCTCTGACTGTTGAGAAGTTGACAGCAAATTCTATCTTTCAATTTTAGCAACTCTCAAATCCTAAAAGATATTTTTATTCCTTGTTGTGATTATTAGTTTGTTATTTATTTAATAATATTATGATTGCTATTTCAAATATGATTTACTACTGTAAGCTAACTTGAATCCTTTACGGGGTCTGGAAAACATAACGGAACACTAGCTCAGTACTGAATGCCCGACATTCGCCAAACCTCTTTAGACACAGAGACGGAGAGGGAGCAGGAGGGAGGAAGGGAGGCAGGCGTGATATGAATGCCTCATGATTTTTATTCTTTCCCTAAAACTCACAGCTTTGAAAATATTGCTGGGGAACTGAGGGCTCCATTTACAAATGTCCTCCGGTCTTTCTCGATTAAGAGATTCTATGACCTTCTTGAAACCAAAGATGTTGAAACACAGAAACATAAAAGCTGAAGGAATGCACTGTGTGTGAGGGTGGTGAATGCCGGTCAAGTACAAGAGAGCACGAATCCCCAGGGGGTGGGGGTGCTGGCCGGCCCGGAGCCCCGCGCCTCTACTCACACCACAGGGCACAGAGCGAATCGGGGCGTATCAACTGCAGATCTTCCGTGAACCACACACACTCTGCCGTCCACAGCAGGGCCAGACCGCTCAAAATCGATGACGGGTCCCGGGGGCCACTAAGCGTGCGGATGGGAGCTGGCTCTGTTTTGTGTTTTTAATTATTGTTTAACTCAGAAGGGGAAGTAGGTTACTACGAAAGTGTTCGCAAAGAAAAGGAAAATCCAATCAATGCAGATAGGCAGACGGTCACACGGGAGAGCAGCCTCAAATGTCCCCTCCCTCACACAGCACCCAGGGAGATGGAAGGGCCACCCGGCCCGTCCACAAGGCCCGTCACGGGGTTCGGTGCCCGTGGCCAGAGGCCTCCGGCTCCGAGTGTTGTCAAACCACCAGAGCACTGATCTCTGCCCGGACCCCGCGGGCACCTCGGCAAAACACCTTTACCTTCTCTTGTTAAACACGTGAGTTTTGCTCAGAGCAGGAGGGATGGAGGGCGGGTGGGGAGCCGGCGATGCGGGAGAAGGAGTTGTTCTCCCGTGACCCTGCTTGCGGCCTCGCGGACAAGGGCCCCTGGTTTCTGCGTCTGCTCCCGGCCACCTGACAGTCCCCCGGGGTCGCTGCCCCACCCCCTCCCCAGCATGGAGTTCATGTGCCCCAGAGTCCCGCAGGGCCGATGCCACAGCCATGAAAACAACTCGCATGCACGTACACGGGGTCAAGCCCCCATGGGGTCGGGTTTCTGGCCAAAAATGCAAAGACGCAGGTGAGAGAGACCAGGACAGCGGGTCAGGCCCGAGCAGCAGGGGCAGCGGCCGGCTGGGGTCGTGCTGGTGCTGCAGGGACACGCCAGGCTTCAGGGGCAGCATCTGCTCTGGGCCTTGACAGTCAGCCAGCAGAAGGGGCGCCTCGGGTGGGGCAGCAGAGGTCACAGGCTGAGGGCATGTGACAAAAGGGACACGGGTTACAGAGGGGAGGCTGGGCCGCCATGTGAACTCTGAACTGTATCCTTCCAAGATGGGGGTGCCGCTTAGGGGTTCGGGGAGGGGTGGCTCCTCCAGGAGGCCCGAGCACGGCCCTCTGCGCAGACACCCCTCGGGAAAGGCAGACTGGGGGGGGGCAGGGAGCAGGGACAATCAGGAGCTCACTGCGGGACCCTCGAGGTGACCTGGAGGCAGCCCTGCCTGTAGGGGCTCCAGCTGTGGTCAGGGAGGGCAGCCTCACGAACCACGGGGTGAGCACACCACCCGGAACCATCCGGAACCAGCACAGAGGCCTTCAGTGTCATGGGGTTCCATGCTCTGGAAGGAATCGGTGGGATGCAGGCCAAGCCCCGGGGAGCCCCCACCCCACCTGGGGAAGGGCCCCGGCCAACAGCCCCTGCCCCAGACACCAGGGAAGGTGGGGTGAGGGCGCTGGTGAGAAGCCCGGGCCGGGAGGAGGGCCACCAGTCTGGGCCCCGCTGCACCTTCCCAAGGGTGGGGATTCTGGGGGCAGCCCTGCAGTCGATGAACCTGCCTGAGACCCGGGTCGTCTGCGGGTCCACGGCCACCAGTTGTGTGACGTGGGGGGCGAATCGCTCACTCACGGGTCTCCGTGTACTCATTCGGGGCCCGAGAATCAATCCCTTCCCTCATCTCATAAAGGAGGAAAGTGGGGCGGGATTGGCACGAGAAAAACGGCATTCTGACTTGTGATCTGTTGGATTTACACCACCGGTCTCTTCCCCGCCCCCGCCCACCCCACAGAACAGGACAGCCCAGGTCGGGTCCGGTCAGGCCCAGTTCTGCCGCCGATCTCGAGGCGTGAGGGACCGGGGTGGCCAGGACGGGGGGCTCAGGTGGGTCAAGGGCAGCCGGGCAGCTCCCACACGACTCCCAGATCGTGTCGGTAGCTACTTCCTTCTGGGAAGCAATTTCCGGAAGGAGCATTTGCTCAGGCTTAAAGGGAAGGAAGGAGCCGCTGGCAAAAGTGAATCACAGCACCGCGGGGCATCCATCGAGGGACCGTCCGCGATCCCGCTCCTGTCCGTGACTGAACATAACCAGTCCCTCGTTTTAGCACGTGTTACCCCAAAGTCACGGATAACTGGCAAATCAAGCACTATGCAAATCAAGTGCTAATTCCAAGCAATTAAAGGCTGAGTCACAACTAAACTGCAGCTAATTTGAAATTTTATTTCTTATTTAGGGCAAAATAGCAAAACCTCATGTCAGGCAGAGCCACGAAGACCAAGATGTTCATTGTCACTCCAGAGAGACCGAGCGCTCCGCATGGCGGTGCCTTCCAGGCAAGGCTTCGCGTCAGCCAGTGAGTCGCTTCGCCTCCCACGTCCAGCAGGGAAGTGGCAGCAGAGGATGCGAGGAGGGGCCGCGCGGCCGACACTCTGCACCGAGAAGACTCAAGCACTGCAGGCCGGGTCCTTACGGCCCAAGAGACGGAGATGGGGCACGGCTTCCCCAGATCCTGAACCAGACAGCTGTCCCCCGACCCCCACCCCCCGCCAGGAAGGAGGCTCTCGGGAGGGGAGGGACCTCCTCCTCCAGACCTCAGTGGCCCTTCCTGCACCCTTCCGAAGCCCGTGAGAAAAGACGGTGGCTCCAGGAGCAGAGCCAACAGGGGCCCAGCCGTCCCTGTCCCCATCCCGACGACACGCAGGCGCGCCCCAGTCCGTGGCCGCAAGCACCACAGACGGCCAGGAGAGAGAGGCGTGGGGCCTGCGAGCCCTCGCTCGGAGACAGCGCCGCTGCCTTCTGTCCAGGCTACTTCTTAGAGTCCCAGTGCTTTCTATGTCTCCTCTTAACTGCGGGCGGAAATGAGCGCAGAGGCCAATGTCACGCGCACACACACAAGTGCCTCAGAGGACAAAGACCTCAATGTCATCCTCGGCGCGGGAATGGAAAGACAGATGGCCCTTCTGTGACAGGCTGTGGGTAATTTGAGCCCAAGATTCAGGCCGCGAGGAGAGGCTATCACCAAAGAATAAATCTGAGTCAGCGGCAAAGTAATCACTTTGGATTAAGAGCACTTTTCCAGGGCGAAGAGGAACAAAGCCCGCAGAATAAATACTCGTTGTTCTTTACCACGAGAGAGGCTTGCAGACGGACCGTGTGCACGCTGACGGGGGCGGGCTGGCCCGCCATCCTCTGTGACCTTAGCGATCCACGCTGTGCACCCCCCCCGCCCCCAGCCTTCAGTGCTCTGGCCCCTGCATGCGTTCCTGCCTGTGGGAGGAGGGAGAGCCACCTTCCCCGGGGCCGTCTGAGCAGGGGTAGGGGAGGGAGAGCAGCAACTGCCCCCAGCAGGGCTCCCTGTGCCAGCGTGGCCCATCCTGAAGCTCTGTGTCTCCTGGTTTTCCACCTCCCTCCCAATGAGCACGGGTTCAGCTCAGCGCACCAGCACCCCGCACCGCTCACCTGAGGCAGGACCCAGCCCCCCGGCCTGGGATCCCCGCATCCAGCGAGGGGACATCCCGCCGCAACGTCAGCCTGCCCCACCCGCCTCTGCATGTGCCCAGCCCACCCCACACCTCCCTCAGCGCACCCCAGACAGGAAGAACTCCTCTCTCCGAAGGATGGTACTGCAGCCCGGGTTTGCCCTCAGGGTGGGTGGCTCCTGGCGCTGGGGACAGTCTGGGGGAGCGGCAGCGCTCCCTGCAGGGCCCACGCCTTGGCGTAAAGCCATTTTTCTGGAGGCCTCGCTGCACCAGCGGCGCGCCCTCTGCCTTCCTACGCAGCCTCCCGAACGTGGGGTCGCCGTCTCCGGCTGACTTGGGTGGACCTGACCTGCGCTCGTCTCTCCACACCCTCCTCTTCCCGCCTGTCAACGCAGACGGACGCACCCACCCACAGACGGACACTCCCCATTAAAAAGCAACAGGACGCGTGTGCGCGCTGGGCCCTCCGGCTCCTTTCCGTGGCCTGCTCCCCGCCCCCCGCCGGCCCCCACGCCTGGGGACGGAGGAGCTGTAAACACGGCAAGCCTTCACCCGGGAAAGCTAAATGTCGATATAAATAAGTCGATATGCCGTTGAAGGCCCTCCCAGCTTCCTCTCCAAGGTCAGGCTGCCAGAACCCCTTTCTCACTCCAATAAATCCCCCGCGCTGAGCCTGGACCTCACGCCTTCCCACGAACCGGACCTCAGTGCCTCCCGGTCTCCTTCACAGCCGTGGGATGTCAGGGACGCGGCCACGACGCTGCCACGGCCTCCAACGCTCTGCTCCGGGAGCATGAAGACCGAGGGCTTGGGCTGCAGGTGTCCGAGGGCCCCGCCTGGCAGGCAGGACGGCCCAGGAGCAGCAAGCGAGCCTTGTCACCTCCGCGGAAGCCCCTGGCCTGTCTGTGTGGCCCCGACTCGGGTGCAGACTCTCGTCGTGGGCACCGTTCTTGCTCACCCCTTTACACCTGTCCCATCTTCCTATCTAACCAACTGACAGTCATGTATCAAGTACGACGTATTAAGCACACGATCACGTTCTGAGTAAATTATAGGTAAAAAAAAAAATTACAAGGAAGGTGTAGGAAGAAAGGTAAAAATACTTTTCTTCTCTTTGAAGATCAAACTGATATTTGAGCACGATTTACTTTTTATTTAAAAGCTCTTCGCGGGCCCTCTGATCCGACCGCCCGCTGCTGCACGACGGCCCGCCCGCCCTGCAGAAGGTTCTCCCAGGCATCTACAAGCCCACCTGGGCCTGGCCACCGGGCAACATGCGGAGAGATCCTGGCCCAGACGGGCTGCGTCCACGCACCGGGTGACACGTGTAAACAAAGACGGCGTCTGCCCCTGTCCTGCATAGCGGGAGCGGCCCGGACATGCACCAGCAGCACTCGCAGCTCCCGGGCGCCAGGCCACCCCACAGAATGGCTTCGCGGAAATGACGTCCTGTTTGCTTTCCAACCCCCATTACGCGGCCGCCTTTGCCGGGCACTGGCGCGCCGCCTCCGACCACGTGTCCTGACGCACGCCCGCCAGGGGTGCCTGGAGCCCCAGGTTCAGCTCCGGTTCCCTGGGAGTTAGCCCCGCGCCCTCGGAGGTGCAGGCCGCATCACGTCTGGGCCTTCTGTTTCTCAGAAAGTGGAGTCCGAACCACTCAGGGGCCCCTCCCAACCCTGTGCTTCAGGTCGACCACTCGGGAGCGGACTTAACCTCTCGTAACCAAGTGTCGGCTATGGATCCCTGCCTCGCCAAGCATTTTCACAGCGTTTATTTTAGGTTATGAAGCTTACCATTGAAGCTTTCTGATTCTGTTTTATTAAATTTTTAATTAAATTTCATTCCTTACGTTAATTTGCGTATCTCTTTTCCCGGTTCCTCTGCTGCTGACTCAGGCGTTTATCTAACAAATGTTGACTTAGTGCTACCGTGTGACAAGGTGCCGTCCTCGTCACCAGGACGACAGACAAAAAAGACAAAGTCCCGGCCAACGCGGGGCCTACAATTTCGTGGGGAACCAGGCAACAAAGAGAAAGTAAATAAATAACGTGATTTAAGTGGCAATAATGTAGAGTGAGCGGTGTAAGAGTTTAGAAAGTTACAGAGATTTTTAGACAGAAAACCCCTCGAAAGAGATGGCCTTTGGAGGTTCAGGGCACCTGCGCCCAGACAGCAGCCACAGCAAGAGGGAAGAGCGGCCAGACGGTGTCAGTGTCGTCCGTGCAGCCAGGACAACTGCACGGGAAGAAGCCGACGGGCCTTGCAAACCATATATAGCCTCTCACTCCCTGGAGGTGTGATGGAGGCCACCACATGCTCTGAACAACACAGATGTGAGCAGAAATAGGACGTGAGAGGTTACCTTGCTCTGCAGAGAACACACTGGAGAAAGGGCACAGACGAGGCCGTTTGGGGCCGTGGCCATGTCCACGCAGACACGGTGATGGCGGGCGGGAGGGGCAGTGGGGGGCCGTGCAGGGTGGTAAAGTCGGGAACGTGCCATGAAGTCACCCTTACAGGACCCAATAGCGGAGTCGCTGGATCCTTGCCGTCTTCTGGAGTTGTCGATGGTCTAGAAAGATGGACTTCCAGAGAACGACGGATCCCGAGAAGCTTCCGGTCTAGACACGCAATGCTCGCTGCTCCTCCCCAGCATCCACAGTGGCCTCCTCTGTGACTGAGAGCCTCTGCCTCACAGAGCGTGGACCATCCAAGGGCTCCCGCCATACCCGACCCCACTTCCCTGAAGCTCCTGCTGTTTTCCTAGTCCCACTGGGGGGTCCAGAACCAGCCCGAGCACGGTGCCCCGAGCAGCGTCCCTTCCCCGGGGGCAGCCCTCCGCTGCACCATCAAGCGCCGCCGGCCTCACAACTCCCAGCCCCTGGGGACCCCTACTTCCCACCTCCTGCCAAGCAGGCCCCACACTCAACAAGACTGTCTGTCCAATCTTCAGGACCTTCCAGCCGATGATCAATATGGAAGTCTCTCTGGTCTCAGCTGATGATCAATGTGATTTGTAATCAATAGCCTCCTTCACAGGAAGACAAGAGGTTAATGAGCTCCCATCTGACCCCCTCCTGGGCTGTTTTCATATTTAACAGCCTTTGAAACAAGACCGAGGTGTGGGCGGCTCACTGATATGGATGCACCTTTCCAGGGACCCCAAATTCACAAGGTGTATGCCAGGAGTGGGGAATCCACAGCTGCCCTGGCTGTGCAGGGTGAGGCCCTGCAGGTCTGCCGGCTCCGGGCCCCGGAGGGGCCACGCGGCTGCCAATCACCGGCAGCGTCTTGGCAGGAGTCTGTCCGTGCACCCCTGTGGCCCGGCCGCCACGTCGGTGCTGCACCCAGAACCACACAGTCACCCCCAAGGTTTCCAGCTAAGTCACCAGCAAGTGCAGAAACCAGACAAAGACACTGGACAGGAAGTCTGGAGTCCTGGGGCTTGCGTGGGAACCCCTCGGCTGTGGCGCTGGTGACAGGAAGACCCGGGGACTCCTGTCTGCAGCGCCCCTGTCTCCCATTAGTGCCCACAGCGCCTCCTGACGCCAGGATGGCTGGAAATGTCTGCAGACGTCGCCGAAGGGCTGAGCCATCCCGTTGAGAACCGCTGATCTGGAGAATCACTGTAGCCTCGAGTTGCCATTTTCCCGTTGGGTCCAGTTAGTCTAGAGCAGCCCCCCGGCCAGCCCGACTCCATCAGTCCAGAACCTCGCCACCCCTTCACGGCCGCTGTCTCCTCCAATCCACCAAAGCCTCTGCTCGTTGCCCCAAACGTCGGTTCCCCAAGTGTGACCGGGGGCCACCTGCACCAGGAACGCAGGCCCCCCAGGGACCTGCCATGCTTGTGGGGGCCTGAGCACATGTCGTCCCTCCCAAGCGCCCCAGCCTGCAGTTCCCACGCAGGAAGCTTATTCCAGCAGAAACGCAGCAATCTGCACACAAGTTAACCCTCCAAGGAGATTCACCAAAGCTGCAAGCGTGGTATTTTTCTATTCTGCGTCTCCAAGTGCTGTCTAATTAAAGGATTTCATTTTACCCTGAAAAGTCCTCATTCCTTTTTGAAAACTGTGCACACAAAATGCGCAATTGTATAAACATAATCCTGTTCGTTAAAAAACCACGGTCCTCTGACAAAAGCCTTTCAAGGGCTGTTTTTCTTAACCTTCATGGAGAATAAACATCATTTTCACCAAAAGGAATCGAGTTCCTATGGCAAATTCTGTAACAAATAGAGAAAGTTACAGGGATAACGTGGTAAGCAACCCAGAGGCCACCGTGCGGCCCACGCCTCCCCCAACAGGGACGCGCTCTGCCGCCCTGAGAACAGTCCCTGAAGCCCTGTCTGGGCCCCCCCCCGTCCCTCCCCGTGGCGACCCCCCCACGCCCAGGTTGACCACCGAGACTGCTGCCCGCGGCTGGGCTCCGCTCCACATGTGCGCCGGCTTCCTGGGGCTGTGGCTCCTAATCCTGGGAGCTCACGGTCTGGGGGACTTGTGCATGATCCCGGCAGCGCCACGGGCCCCTGTGACCATCTCCGTCCATACTGCACATGGGCACCTGTCTTCCTCTGGCCCACGGGGGACCAGCCAAAACCCAAACTGGCTGAGGGCTGCCTGTGTGTTGGGCCCCATGCAAGCGTTTTCCATACTTTTGGTCACGCTGGGGACACACAAGGATGCTGTGACACCAGAAGCCAGCTTTGGCCAGTCCAGGGGGGCCCCAGAGCGGAAGGTGCGGGCCCCGGGACCAGGGTATCTCGTCCCTGTGGCCCTGTCTGCCAGCTGAAGGCACTCCCTGGGACTTAGCTCTTGAAAGACTAGGCACCTGAACTTGCAGTTGGGTGGGGGACACGCTCACCCCATGGAGGTGGCTCCAGGCCCAATTACTGTGGACCACTGGCCCGACGCCGGGGCGCCTACCACATGCCTCCTGCTCTAGGCAGGAGACACGGAGACTTCCCAGGAAGACACAGAATATGACTGTGCAACTCAATTTAAACGTCAAGTCTTCCATCTCACCCTAGACCCCATGGAAAACCGTGAAGAACTAAAAGCTATAAACACAAAGGACCAGAAAGAACGGATGCAAAGGGCAAGCAGAGGCAAGACTGTCCACAGATGGTGTGAGAACTGAAAGTGGACAGGGGACGGCATGCGACTTATCAAAGTCAAGGCCAATGCACCAGCCGCTCCTGCCTCGGGGGCCCTGGAGAGCAGTCAGGGCAGCTCCCACAGAGGTGAGCTGGGAACACGAGGACTCGGGTCAGGGATGGGGGCGCCGAGATTCATGGACAGAGCAAGCGGACGACCCAGGAGGGCCTCAGACTCCCCTCTCTCCTCCCCTGAATGCACACCAGGGACTCGCTCCCCAGAGACGGACGGGGCACCAGGGACGCTCAGGGGAGGGGCAAGGCCAGGTCTACGTAGCGTTACTTCAACAGCACGGCACATGGGGAGGCTGGCTCTCCCAGGCCGCCTCCCCACTTCTGCCCCCGCCCCACCCACCCTCTGCAGTGCTAGGTTGAGCCCCGGCAGGCAGAGGCCAGTCTTGGCAATCATTGAGCCCAGGGGAAGTGTCGCTGTGCACAAAGGCCTCCTGCCCCCCACGACCACACTGGAGTGGGCCGGCGGGCACGCCCAAGCCTCGCATGGTGCTCCTGGCCCCCCAGCCCGTGGCAAGCTCGGGCAGACAGCCAAGCATGAAATAGAGGGCGGAAGAAACAAAGGCGGAGAAGGAATCTGAAGGAAGCAGATAATAACACAGAAAAAAAGCGAGGAAAAAAATCACACAGAAGAAATATTCTCAGGTTAATGAATTCATTAAACAAAAAATGCTAGAATTCTAGAAAACAAGGAAGACGAAGGTCTCTTTAAAATTAAAATGAAGGCAGGTGAAATTAAAAATCCAAGGACAAACCGGGAAAAAAGTACTGAAACCTGCAAGAGATGAGAAAGCAGGGAAAACGGTAATGATTTAGGACGGGACGCCCCGTGTCCAACTCGTAGAGCATCAGAAATCGGACAGGGGTGCCAGGGGCTCAGCCGGTTGAGCATCGAATTAAACTCAGGTCGTGATCTCCCGGTTCGTGGGTTCGAGCCCCACATGGGGCTGTGTGCTGACAGCCCATCAGCGCAGAGCCTGATTCCCATCATCTTTCTCCCTCTCTCTGCCCCTCCCCCGCTTGCCCTGCTTGCGCTCGGAAGGAAAGAAGGAGGAAGGAAGGAAGGAAGGAAGGAAGGAAGGAAGGAAAGAAGGAAGGAAGGAAGGAAACGGGACAGCCAGAAAGCTCACCTTTGGACAGCCTCAGAAATAAGACAAGAAATGTCCCCTGTGCCCCCAGAGGCCCAAAGAGTGCCCACGGCCATGACTAGGGGCCCACTAAAGGCTTCTGGACAGGAAAAGCGGGTCACACGCAGAGAACAAACACAGGCTGTCTGGGGCCCCCAGCACTGGCTCCGGACCACGGCAGAACACTCACTCACTGGCTCTGCTGAGGTTTCTTAAGCAGCAAAACCAGCGCCACGGAAATAAAGGCATTTCTAGACACGCGGGAACCAAGGCCACCAGGCTCCGCCATGAAAACAGGTAAAACACAGATGAACGAAGGAGGGGGAGATGCAGGTTTAGGGCACAGGGGACCCAGCCGCCAGGGGCAGCGGCCAGCCCACGACCACGGTGACGGCCAGAGTGGCAGCAGGGGGCTGGATACCGTCTGCAGGGGCCTGGCAGGGGCTTGAGGAGGCGTCCACACTGCACGAGGCAGCGAGTGAACCGAATCCAGGGCCACGGTGGCGGCGAAGGCAGAGTTCTGTGGCCTCTTCCCGAAATCCCCCCATGACAGGCAGGCGTGGCACCCCGACAGTGGAACCGAAGCCACAGGTAACCCTCTAAATCCGACCAGGCGCCTTAGAACAGGTGCTGTGTCCCCACAGATGACGCAGGTCAGAACCCAACACCCGGGGTGATGGTTTTAGGAGCCAGGCTGTGAGGGGCGATCGCGTCGGGAGAGTGGAGCCCCCATGAAAGACCCCCATGAAGGGGGTCTTTCCTTAGAAAAGACCCCAAGAGCTCCCCAGCCCACGTGAGGGGACCACGGGAAAGGGCCCTTGTCCCCAGACACCAGGTCTCCGGTACCTGATCCCACAATTCCAGCCCCCAGAGCTGGGAGAGACAGCCACCTGCCTGGTGAGAGGTCTATGAGCCACGGGGTGTGGGGACCCGGTGAGAGCTGTCCCAATGGGCGGCTGCCATGACGCACTGGTTTCCTCGTTTCCTAGAACCACCAACTGAGCAGCTAAAACTACAGAAGTCCGGCCCCCAGAGCCCTAGAGGCCAGAAGGCACAACGGGCAGGGCTGAGCCTCTCCACGGCATCTGGGGGAGAGCCCCCCACACCTTTGCCAGCATCCTGGGCGTGGCCAAGGGTCACTCCAACCGCAGCCTCCTCCCAGTCCCTTCTGTTGGGACCGAGGGATGATGTCATCTCAAGGCCCCCACGTGAGTGCCACCTGCAAAGACCCTGTTCCACGTCAGGTCACAGACACGGGACTGGCGTGGAGACTGGCACTTAAGACTTGAACGTGTCTTCTGGGGACACATCAAGCCCCCGTGGAAGGTTTTCTCACAGACCCCGGAATCTAAGTCCCCCTGCGTGCAGCACACACGGAGACCCGGGGCCGTGAGGGAAGAGCAGAGAGGCCTGGGCAGGGCAGCTGGGACGGGCAGCACCCTGTCCACCCCCCGGCACTGCGCAGGGTCTGACCAGTGGGGTCTGGGACTCTCCCTCAGGACGAGGCCTCCCTGAAAATGAATTTCTGGAGTTTACTCTGGAATTCGGAAGAAAACAAAGCAGGACAAGGACAATAGAGAAAAAGCAAAAGAAGCCCCAGGAAAAGGGGCCACGGGTCAGGGTCAGCTGGCACAGCAGGCGGGCCGGCTGGCCGAGCGCAAGAATGAGCCGGGCCCTCCACAGGGCACCTGGAGCCTCGAAAGTGGAGGACAAGCGCAGACACCCTGACGCATGCCCCTTGGGGCCTCCAGGAGCAGCACCTAGGCCACCGAGAAGCCGTCACGCTGCGCGGGGGGCCGTGGGGCAGGGGCCGACATGCTGCGTCTGCGCGCGGCAGCCATGCAAGTGAGCCGGGGCCGCGGGGTCCAGCCTGCCGGCCTCCCCCACCCTTGGTGAGGACCGCCTTCCAGGCTTTGACTCTTATCCAAAATCCGCCTGGCTTGCTCACTCTTCAGAGCGTTAGAGTACTTTTTCCCCCCAGGAATTTTAGTTTACTTCAGGTTTAGATTATGCGGGTTAGGCTGTTACTTCCCAGTGGAAACCCACACGGGTGGGTTTTCTTACGTTTAACCCACACCTGTGTTCCAGAGAGAGACTCCACTCAATAACCATGGAATATGCTTCTTATGTAATACTAGATTGGATGTGAGAATATTTCTGATACAGGTTTTTTGTTCATTTTCATGATGACACAGGTCTATACTTTTCTTAGACAATCTCTAACTGGTATCAACAGGAGATTAATACTGACCTCACCAAATGTGTCAGGAAATTTTCAATCTTCCTCTACTTCCTGAAAGACTTTGTGTAAGATTGGTGATATTCTATTTTCTGTAAGAATTTGATGTAGTTAATAAAACTGTCTGGGTCCTGTGTTTTCTCCATAGAAAGATGTTTGTTATTCCAATCTTTATTAACTATAGGGCTATTCAGACTTTTAATTTCTTCTTGAATCAGTTTTGTTAGGTTTCCATTTTAGCTAAGTCATAAGTTATCTTCATAAAGTTGGCTATCCTAGTTTCCTTAAAATCATCTGTAGAATATGTAGTGATATTCCCATGTTCCTTTCTTTTTTTTTTTTTTTTTTTTTAATTTTTATTTCTTTTTAGGAGAGAGAGAGAGAGACAGCGTGAGCAGGGGAGGGTCAGAGAGAGAGGGAGTCACAGACTGAAACAGGCTCCAGGCTCTGAGCTGGCAGTCAGCACAGAGCCCGACGCGGGGCTCGAACCCACGAACCGCGAGATCATGACCTAAGCGAAAGTCGGACGCTTAACCGACTAAGCCACCCAGGCGCCCCTCCCATGTTCCTTTCTAATACCGGTAATCTGCGTCTTCTTATTGTCTTTACTTTCTAGAGATTTATCAATTTTATTAATATTTCCAAAGAACCCACATTTGGCTTTCTTTACGTTGTCTGCTGTCTGAGTTCTATCATACTGATTTCTGCACAGATATTTATTATTGTTACACTCTAATTATTTGGATTTAACTTGCTTTTCTGTTTCTAGCATCTAATGGAGGAAACTTAGATCCTTGGTTTTAACCTTTCTTCTCATAAATATGCATTTAAAGCCATAAGGGCCCCCTCTGGCCTCCTTCAGCCATTTCATAGAACTCAGACTGTCATTCTTATTAGTATGCTTTCCGGTTTCCAAGTGGTTTCTTCTTTGACCCAAATGCTATTCAGAAGCATGCTGCTTTATTTCTAGCAGTTTCAAGATTTTCTAGATAGCAAATTTCTATTTATTTCAAACTTAGTTCTGTTTTAGTCAAAAGACATTCTCTGTTACATACTAATTTTTAAACAAACTCCTGACACTTTCTGTAACCCAGTGTATATCAGTGAACGCTTAGTGTTGTGTAGAGTATGGTGCTCTGTGAATGTCAAGTACATGAAGATGGCAGATAATGTTGTCCAGACACAAAAACGTTAGCAAAGTCAAGGCCTCTGACAGCGACGGTGGAGGTACTAGTGTTGGTGCTATTCTGCAGCATGAATGTTGAGGGTGGTGCCCAGGCCCATGCGTGCCTGGGCTGGTCTGTGCCCCTGGTGCCCTGCCTGCTCACCGGTACAAAGCAGGCCTCCACCCTCCTAGAACACTCTGTGTCTGCAACTCCACTTTGTCTGGTACGGACGGAGCGCTGACAGCTTTTTTCTGCTTCCTGTTCTCAGTGTGACTTATTATTTTACATCAAACTATTTGTGTCTTCAGCTCTGAAGTGCATCTTTTGTAAATAGCATGTAATTGGAGGTTGCTTTTTTCATCCAACCTGACCATCTGCCTTTTAATTAGAATTAATTTTGTCCAACTAAATTTTAATTTTTTTTTATTTTTGAAAGAGAGCGAGCAGGGGAGGGGCAGAGAGAGAGGGAGACACATAATCCAAAGCAGGCTCCAGGCTTTGAGCTGTCAGCACAGAGCCTGATGCAGGGCTTGAACCCACAAGTCGTGAGATCATGACCTGAGCCGAAGTCAACGCTTAACTGAGACCCCCAGGCGCCCCCCAACTAAATTTAATGCAATTCCCTATATGGTTGGGTTTAACACGGCCCCTTCCATCTTCATCCCTCCTTTGCTTCTCTCCTGTTTTCACTTGTGTTCATCAAATATTTCTCAGGATGTCATTTCATGGCCTCTATTATTAGCTTCTTTCTTTTCAATAATTACTCATTGCTCTAGAACAATATCCATCCTTAAATCATCACAGTCCATTCAGGGTCAATGCTGTGACACCTGCGCCTGCCACTCCCTGCCGGACACTCTGCATTCACGCTTCAGACCCCACTCCTGCCCCACTGCGTCGCCGCACTGACCCTCCCACTCAGCGCCCTGCGTCCGCGCTGTGATCTTCAGTCTCCATGGCATATACCTTGTAAACCTCCCTTGACACTGCCATTATTTTCTCGTGAGCAGTCAGTTGTTGTCCAGGGAAATTCTGAGGAGAGAAAACAACTCATGTTTACTTATTTCTAGTTCTGATGCTCTTCGTTCTGTGAAGTCCTGCAAATTCATGTTTTCCCTTCACCTTCAGTCTGAGGGATTTCCTTTAACATTTCCTGTAGCGCAGGTACAAATTCTCTCAGGTTTCTGTTTTTCTGGAAATGTCTTTATTTCACTTATATGTTTGAAAGATATTTCATTGAATGGAAAATTCTGGACATAGAGCATTTTTTTTCTTTCAACACGTTGAACGCATTCTTCTAAGGTTTTTCTGGACTTCTTAGTATTTCATAAGAAGAAGAGCATCCTTTTCATCACTGCCACCACCCCACGTCTTTTTTCTTGTCTTCTGGGTCTTAGGCTACTTACAAGATTTTCTCCTTATCTTTGGTTTTCAGAAATTTGGTCATGAGATGCAGAGTTGTGGTTTTCTTTGTATTTAACCTGCTTGGCATCAGCTGAGCTTTCTGAATCTCTAATTTTAAGTTTTCCACCAAATTTGGAATTTTTCAGCTAAATTATTTCTTTCAATGTTGTTTTCTGCCCTATATCATGTCTTAAGAGACCCTCCCCATATATGAGATGATTTTTCTTCAGTGTTTTTTCTCTCACCTTCAAATTGGATAAATTCTATTGATTTGTCTTCAAGCTTAGGACTTGAAGTTTAGACAGACGTTTTCTCCTAACTCTTCTATTTGATGTGGAGCCCATGCATTTTTTATTTCAGGTGCTATACTCTTCAGTTCTAGACAATTTCCATTTGTATTTTCTCTAGTTTTTATTTCTCTGCTGGGATTCCCTATCTAGGAACTCCTGGCGATCATATTTTCCCTTAATTCTTTACATATATTTTACTTTGGAATCTTAAACATATTCGGAATAGCTGCTTTGTCGCCTTTTGTGGATAAGTCCAACCTCCGCCTATCTTGAGTCTGCTTCCTTTAATGGCCCTTTTTTTGACTCGGGTCACATTTCCTGGTGTCTGTGTACGGACCCTTGTTGAAGTGACATTATATGCACTCTGGGTTCTGTTATTTTCTTCCAAAAGTGCTCATGTTTATCTATTAGGGAGTTCATTCACTGGCTACTCACCTTGAATGAATGCACACTTTTGTCACTATTCTATTTCATCTTTACTTTTGCCCAAACTCTGTAACTTGACAAGACTCAGCCTCCAAATTCCACGTGTGCAAGTCTGGCCAGGGCTTGGATTTGCACTTAGGGAAGATCTAGAATAGGCCTGACTCCAAGGAAGGCTTTTTACCCCTTCATTCCTGTGGGCTGAACACAGAGGGTGCTACTGAGGTGCTGGCAGCATCTGTCAACTCTGTTTGGGCCGAGATGTCACCAGCACCATGTGGCCTCTAGTATCTCTGTCTGCCCGTACCCCCACAGCAGCTACGCAGCGGTGGGCCCCGTGCACTCGGACCCAGCCCGAGTGCTCCTGGAACGCCCCCACGTGGACCCCCAGGCTCCCTGCGCACAGTCCCCCTCCCCTGCACCCGCTCTGCCGCCCCCAGGTGCCTCTGCTTTCCCAGTTCTGACCTTTGCTTCCTCCGCTCAGTGGGGCTGCCATACTCCTTGGACTCCCGTCTTCTGTGCCAATGTGGGAAACTTTAACCACCAGGCCGAGAGCTACAGCAGCCACGGTGCCCAGCCTGCCAGGCCCTCCCATGGGGCCATAGTCTTGCACTGCCTGCTGTTTGTGCCTGAGCTCAGGTGTCCCATAAAAGCTGCCCAAATTTGTGCTTGTTTAATGTGGGGGGAGGGAGTGGGCAGTTGTTTAATAAGCTCCTCTCCACCCAGCTCAGCCAGAATAGACCACAACTGCTGGCAACCAGGCACCTGCCTGAGCCACACAACCAGGCATGTGTCTGAGCCACACAACCGGTAACCCTGCCTGAGCCACGCAGCCACGGCACCTCCACAGCTTCCTACGGCACAGAGGCTCCGTAGCACCATCTCCCGTGGTGTCTGTCAGGCCAGTGGCGGCAGGGGGGGGCGCCCGGCTCTGGCACAAGAAGCTGCTGGGGGAAGGAGGAGAAACACACTGCGATCCATATGCAAGGCTCCCTGTTAGTTTAGGGAGAGCTCCCAGCCTCTGGAGCCACAGACCCCAACCTACAGAGTTCAGAGACATCACCCCCTCGGGGTGAGCTTCTGGGGCGGGGGGGCTCCACTAATCGGTGTGATGCCAGGAGCTGGCTGGAGGTTAAACATCAGACTGTTTCAGATGTGGCCAGATGCCGCTATGTTTTATAAAACATGAATCCATTTTAAAACTGTAAATAACTGCACAGTGGTTTTACTTATGCTTTTTTCTCAATCAGCAAGTATTAAAAGAAAACCAGTGATAATTGGTGGGGAGCAGGAGACTGACGGTTTTTAAGATTTCAAAGGAGGCTTCATTTTAAAGCATCAGAAAGCACTGGTCTAGGTGAACGGGCAGTGGGCGTCTCTGGAACCTTCCTCCAACACTGATCTATCAGCCTTCGGTGCTCGTGGGTCAGCCTGCACTGCACCGGAGAACACACTCCCTGAGAGAAGCCGGCGCGGGTTTTCCGGGCTGCTCGCTGACCAGCAAGCAACTCCCGCCTCTGTTAGCAGCAACCGGAGGGTTAGGGCAAACATCCCTCATGGAAATTAGAGAACTTATTCAGAATGTCTGGCCACAAAGAAGCCATCCCACCTCTCCCGAGAGGTTACCCAGAAGAGTAATAAGCGAAGCCCCACGCTGACAGACACAGCCGTAAATTCCAGTCGCTGCCCCGCGCTCCATCAAAGTCAGCACATCCCACTAGCAGCGGGGCCGGAAATTTATGCAATGCAATAAGCGGAAAACGAGGGCCTTTCCTGTGAAAGCGCCCAGTGACTTCATTCTGCTCAGCCAGAGATGTTCGGCCCTGCACCCCCTGGGCCAGGCCAGGGCGCCCACAGGTCTGCGCGGCAGAGGCAAGCCCGTGGGGGGCCAGCGGCGGGGAGGAAAGGCGGTGGAGGGCAGGGCAGCCCCCCGGGCTTCGAGCCCGTCTCTCCATTGCTTCAGTCGGCGTCCTAAGCTAAGGCAGGAAAGGGGGAGAAGGCCGAGGAGAGACCACGAGTGGAGCAGGAAGAGGGGACGGGAAGGCGGAGGAGAGAGCAGAAGCAGGGGAGCAGAGGCCAGCGGTGCGAGGCTGAGCAGGGCCGGAGGAAGGGGAAGGGGCCCGCCAGCCTTCCCAGCCCCCTTGGAGCACCATTCGGGGCCCCCGGGTCTGGTCCCAAGTCTGCCTGCCGCCGGGCCACGCAGGAGCTCGGGTCCTACGCAGCATCTCCGTGACTGTCCCAGAAAGGCCAGCCTGCAGCTGTCCCCACCCCAGCCCCGCTGTCCCCACAGCAGTGAGTGGGGTGGGGGCCCGTCCACCCAGAGCAGCGCCCCCCACAGCTGTGGCTTCAGGGCACCTTCCTCTTTACTGTTCCCGCATGTTTTATTTACGTGTCTGTCCTCACCAGGTAGCCTCACAGGATGCACTCCGTCCCCTCTCCTCCTGCTGTAGAAATGGGTTTTCATGCATTATTCAGGACCGATCGATTCCCAGAAACACCCGATGCACTCAGCGGGGAGGGGAGTGCCTGCCGGCTTCAGCACGACCTGCGGCAGCCCGCTCCCCAGCCGGCGTGGTCAGCTGCGCGTGCCGCAACAGGGAACAGTGTGCCAGCGCTCCGCGACGTCACCCCTCCTCACAAGGCCCACCCGGAGTCCTGCAAACCCTCAACTCTGTCCCACACAGCCCCTCCGTGGTCCCCACACCTCCCCTCCACCAGCCTCCAGTCCCACAGGGTCACGGGAATGGCAGCTGGGTGGCATCCTCCTGGCCGTGGCCCTGCTTCACGGCCGCCCACGCAGGCCCCACGCCCACAGCAGGCAGGTGACGCTCACTCCCTCCCCGTTGTCAGGAGCCAGTTGCTCACCCACACCCCCAGAGCCAACACCCCCTCCTCTCCGCCCAGCGAATCCTGATCCTCCTGCAGTGGCGCCGGCTGCCCCTTCCCCGGCCTCTCGGGACATGCCCGGGCTCACAGGGCTGGGGCGGGGTGTGTGGGGCCCGCCTCATCCCACCTTCCCCCAGAGCCCAGAGCTCCACCCCTCCTGCTCCCCTCCCTGAGCATTCGCCCCTCCACCCTCTCAAACATGCTTCTCCTGCACGACAGCCCAGCCGCCACCGGGCGTGGGTCAGGCACCTGCAGATCCCATCCCCTCCCTCCTTCACTTCCAGAGTCTAACCTCGAGTAGTATAACCTCGATGAAGACTAGAGGGTTCCTCTCTGGGGAACCCAACTAGCCTGAAGGAAAAAGTCTGCCGAATCTGTCAAAATCCCTGGTTCCCCACCCAACATCCTGGGGCCAAGCCCCTCACTCACCAAGCCCTCCTCGTTGCACACAAAACCTTCATCAAGTTTCCGTTTCATAAATATGAGCACAATAGTCAACTACTGCCAGATGTTTGAGGGAAGCTTCTAACATAAAAACAAATAAGCAAACAAACAAAACCAGACATTTCCAGAGCAAGTAAACAAAATAAAAGCATCTCAGAAAGAAAAAATAGTAACATAAGAAAAACATAAGAAGAAATTATAATTAATTTTCTCATAAAGAAAAGAATGGGGCGCCTGGGTGGGTCAGTTGGGTATGTGTCCAACTCTTGATTTCGGCTCAGGTCATGACCTCACAGTTCGTGAGATCGAGCCCCATGTCAGGCTCTGTGCTAACCAGTGCAAAGCCAGCTTGGGATTCTGTGACTCCCTCTCTTTGCCCCTCCCCTCATCTCTCTCTCTCTCTCTCTAAATAAACTTTTAAAAAGGAAAAAAGAACCAAAAAAATTAATTTGTAAAATAAGACCAGTATGCTATGAAAAAAATCTCAGAGAAAAGGAAAAAAACTCTTGAAAATTGAAAAGTAGAGTAGCAAACACTGAAAATACTTTTAAGTTTGGATTACAAAGTAGAACAAAACAAAAAGGTGAAAAATTGGAATGAAAATACAAGAAAATTCCAGTATCAGCCCAGGAGATCCAACATCAAAATATACATATATATATATATATATATATATATATATATATGCATATATATTAGTAGCACCAGGTAGAGAGAAAAGAGTAGAAAAGAAATTATCAAAGAAATAACACAAGAAAATTTCCAGTGATGTGTTTCCAGATGGATGGCACCTACGCGCCCTTCAGCCTAACTAACAAGAACACTGCTAGGAGGACTTCCGGATTCAAGTTAAAGAGAAGACACCAGCGAGTGGCGAAGGGATGGACCCGGCAGTCATTGTCCCTGGTTTTACTTCCTAGGCTCCACTCCTGCCACCTGTACAAACCTGGACAAGTGAGGCCCCCTCTGTGTCCCACAGCACAGGTCACACCCTATCACAATGACACATTCAGTTACCTGCTTTCCTTTATTTACTGGGTTCCAGTAGGGTCACGACTCTGCCCCGTGAAACAACGGGACAGCTCCTAACACACAGCAGGTGCTCAGGAAGTACGAGGGATGGAGGGATGGATGGAGGGAGGGATGGATGGAGGGAGGGATGGATGGAGGGATGGATGGAGGGAAAGAGATAGATAGAGAATGAATGAGATGATAGATAGAGGATGGATGGAGAGGGATACACGGAGGGATACATGGAGGGATGGAGGGATGGATGGATGGATGGAGAGGGAGGAGGGATGGATGGATGGAGGGATGGATGGGTGGATGGATGGCTGGATGGATGGGTAGAGGATGGGTGGAGGTGGTGGAGGGATGGATGGAGGGATGGATGGAGGGGTGGATGGAGGGAGGGATGGAGGGGGGATGGATGGATGGATGGATGGATGGAGGGGAGGGATGATGGATGGATGGGTGGAGGGATGGATGGGTGGAGGGATGGATGGAGGATGGATGGATGATGGATGGAGGGATGGATGGAGGGATGGATGGAGGGATGGAGGGATGGATGGATGGAGGGGGAGATGGATGGATGGAGGGATGGATGGGTAGATGGAGGATGGAGGATGGAAGGATGGATGGATGGAGGAGGGATGGATGGATGGATGGATGGAGGGATGGATGGAGGATACATGGAGGGATGGAGGGATGGATGGAGGGAGGAGGAGGCATGGATGGATGGAGGGAGGGAGGCATGATGGATGGAGGGATGGATGGGTAGATGGAGGGATGGAGGGATGGAGGGATGGAAGGATGGATGGATGGAGGGAGGGATGGATGGAGGGATGGATGGAGGGATGGATGGAGGATACATGGAGGGATGGAGGGATGGATGGATGGAGGGAGGGAGGGAGGCATGGATGGATGGAGGGATGGATGGGTAGATGGAGGGATGGAGGGATGGAGGGATGGAAGGATGGATGGATGGATGGATGGATGGATGGGTAGAAGGACGAGTGGATGGATGGAAGGAAGGAAGAATGGACAGACGGAAGGAAGGTAGGATGGATGAACGGGTGAGTAGGGGAGTGCGGGTAAGCCAACAAACAACTGGTAGACTGAGAACAAAGGACACCACCTAGAACCAAGGTCCTGATTCGCTGATGGCTCATGAGGAATGCTTTTATTACTCGTCTAACATCTGTCAAGCACCTACTATGTGGCACACAGCAGGGACACAACTGGGAATGGGACACGGTCCCAGACACAGAGGGGCTCACAGGCCAGTGTTTACGGTGCAACGGACATTAAATTCAGCAGCTTCTCGGACAGTAGCCGTCATGCCTGGAAGGCGCAGACAACCTGCCGTGAATTTCTCAGGGCCGAGCCTCTTGAGTCAACTTGCGCAGAGTCGCACGCCCGAGACACGTGGGTGCCACACGCACTTCCTAGAGCCTAGGTAGTCCCGGGATCACGAGACAGTTTTCACCGAGAGCAGTGCCGGATGAGGGCCTGGCCAAGCCCGCGCCCGCAGCGCACCTGAAGTTACCATCTCAGAAGCCTCTGATCCAGACGCTCCCCACAGGCAGACGCCCGGCCGGCTCAGGGTGTGATGAGCTCACGGCTGGAGGAGTTTGCCTTCATCAGCCTCAGCTGACAAGTCCTGAAGAGCGTGCCTCCCTCTCCTACCTCATTACTGTGCATTCCCAGCGCTGCCGGGCTGCGGGCATAAATATGAGCTCTTTCTCCTCCACTTAGGATAACCTCCCTCTACTTCCTTCCTCCCCAAGCAGTTACAGTGTAATGATGTCATGTATTTAAGCTTGATAAACATAATTACTATCAACATTTAATTGATTCTTGATTACAATCAATTATATTTCTGAAACAATCAAGCATCCTACAATTAAAAATAATTGATTCATTAGCACACCCCCCTCACTTGACAATTACACAAATGCATTATTTATGTAATTAGGCACATTTACAGTTCATTATTCCACATTTTATGCTATTGTTACAAAGCTACCAAACTCTCCCGCTCACTTTTTAATCTTCCTTCGGCTAATCTGAGATGGAACACTGTGTGTATTCAAATGGATCCAGTTAAAACCCGGAAGTCACCTAAAGCAGCACAATTAAGTTATGAATCAAAACCCTGAATAGCATGTCAATTCAGAAACAATAATTAACTAATTTACTTGCCATATTTTCAGAGGAACACGTCAGGGCCCACATCCGTTTGCAACCAGCAATGCATTTTACCAGTTCAGCAGAATAATTGCTTCATGGAGGCAAAAACCTTCCCGGTGGGGAGCCGGGTAAGAGGGAGCAAAGGGCAGCGCCCCAGGCGCAGGGCGGGGGCGGGGCTGTGCTGGGCCCTCGCCTCCTCTCCCGGCAGGGCCCCAGTTCCCTCGCCTCAGTGGAAAGAGTCGCCGTGTCCAGGGACTGCCTTCGCCTACCCCAAAGCCCAAGCCGCCCCCTGCTGCCCAAAGGCCTCTTTGTCTCTGGCTCTCCCAGTGGCCCTTGCCTCCCGATTCCCTTCCGGAGACGGCAAAGCTGCGCGTTTTCCTTGTTCACTCCCCAAATTTTACTGCCTGACAGTAAGAATCACCAAAGTCCCCAAGTCCCTCTAGGGCTAAGAAATGGCCACTGGACAATGAGAAACAATGAAATCTGGCCATGTGTAGCCACATGGATGGACCTTGAGGGTGTTATGCTGAGCGAAATAAGTCAGGCAGAGGAGGAGAAATATCATATGTGTGCACGTATAGGAGGATTAGGAGGAACTTAACAGAGGTCCAAGGGGGAGAAGAAGGGCGGAAATGGTGGGGGAAAGGGGGAGAGGCAAACCATGAGAGACTCTTGAATGCTGACAAAAACTGAGGACTGGTGGATGTGGGGGGGAGGAGGGTGGGCATGGAGGAGGGCACTTGTGGGGATGAGCACTGGGTGTTATGTGGAAACTAATTTGACAATAAACTATCTGTAAAAAAAAAAAAAAAGAAATGGCCACTGGAGCCACAGCTGCTCAGCTACTTGAGTGGCTTCCTAGAAGACCAAGTCGATGGGGCCGCGTTGGCAGAGGAGCTGGCGCAGGTGCAGAGATGGCTCCGACCACCCGAGAGACGGCTCGGAGGTGCAGCCCCCTTCCCACCGGCTCCGCAGGCGCGGCTGCCGTCGAGGCGCCGGGACACCCACAGGGTCCCTGGCAGCGGCGGCACTGGCCCAGGATAAAGCCAGATCGCTCAAGAAACCAAGCCAGCTCACGGGAAGCCACAGGGGTGCAGCCCCAGGACAGACACAGCAGCGGCCGAGTCAACGCCAGACACCAGAGGGCCAGGTGTGGGGGGAGGGCCGCATCCGGGCGTCTGGGCATCCGGGATGCCGCCCTCGGACCACACCCTCCCTGCACCACACCCGCCCTGCAGCTTAACCCCGTCTTCTTCACAGAGGCTGGGGTCACCCCCACCAGGGGACGGCCTGCCGGGGTGACAGACACCAAAACGTGTAGGAGAGACCCAGTAGAGCTACCTACATCAATCAGACTGTTTCTCACTTTAAG
This sequence comes from Proteles cristata cristata, assembly GCA_017311185.1. Classification (NCBI taxonomy): domain Eukaryota; kingdom Metazoa; phylum Chordata; class Mammalia; order Carnivora; family Hyaenidae; genus Proteles; species Proteles cristata. The sequence continues at coordinate 67,171 of JAESUZ010005263.1, read as the reverse complement.
TAGAAAAACACCGCCGAGTCAACACACAGCTGAAGAGAATCAACGGCAAGAAAGACAAAAAACAAGGTGAACTAGTTTCCCCAAGGGGAAAAGCAGGAACTTTCAGAAAACGTGAGACCGGAAGTGGTATCATGTCTGTTTAATCAAAGAAGAGGCCCCTGTGGAAAAGGAGAAACGAGAGAGCAGAAACACTTTATGCCAAAGTAAAGGGGCTCAGCCAAGATGTGAGCTCAGGACCCTGCATACTGGGGACCTGAAGCCTGGATTAACTTTCCAGAAGACACAGGCAGAAAAACTCAAAACATAAAGCAGAGGAGAAAGGGACAGAAAATCAGAGAAGCATGGACGTGAAGAATCAGCCCAGTGTTTCGCAACAGGAATTACAGAAGAGAAAACAGATGTGGCATGAACGATTCCCTTGTAAATAACAGGACAACGTTTTCCAGAACTGAAGAAAAGCACAAAACTTCAGATTGAGACAGTCTGCAAAGGGCCTGAATGTCTGAAAACCAGAGGCTCCATACTTATTCCTCCTCTGGGCCGGAATTTCCATATTTCAAGGATGACATTTGCATAAATAAATTATGTTATGACCATAAATGGAATACTACATAGCTGTAGAATAAATGAAACCTCTTCATGCATAAAGATCTCCGAGATACATTAAAACTGAAAAGCCATATGCAAACAATAACCAAAAGGGGGCCGGAGTGGCTATACTTACCCCAGAGAAATGAGACGTTAAAAAACTGCTACTAGTGACAAAGCACATCTTATAACAGCATGAGAACAGGCACACGGACCAACGGAATCGAATGGCGAGAGCGGACGTAGGGCTGTCGTGACTGAAGGGAGGGGGCGGCCTCTGCAGCAGCAGTTCCGGACACCGGGATGCCTCACGTCATCTCCCAAACTCAGCTCAAAACGTGTCACGGATCTAAATGCATGACAAACTAGAAGATCCCTGGTAAAAATTATGGGAATAAATCTTTATGACCTTGTGTTGGGTGATGGCTTCTTAAATGTGATACCAATGTGTAAGTGGTTTTAAGAAATTGGGAAGTTGGATCTCATTAAAAACTTTTATTTCTCAGGGGCCACTATCACTATCAAAAACAGTGAACAGGTAACCTGCAGAACAGGAGAAGGTATCTGCAAATCCTATGTCTGGTAGAGGGCTAGTACACAGGGCATGTAAATAACTCTTACAGCTCAACAATTAAAAAAAATAATAATGACCCACAACAACATCAAAAAAAAAAAGACGAGCAAAGGAATGGGCACACATTTCTCCAAAGAAGACAGGATAAGATGCTCAGCATCACTGGACATCAGAGGAATGCAAGTCACAACCACCGTGAGATGCCACCTCGCACCCACCCGGGTGGCTAAAAGTAAGAAGACACAGTAACAGGCTGGCAAGGATGCGGAGGAACTGAACCCTCACACACTGCTGGCGGGAAGGTGAAATGGTGCGTTCCTTCTGGAAGATACTTCAGCAGCTCTCAAAATGTTAAGATTTTTATTATATTTATTTATTTTGAGAGAGAGAGAGACAGAGTACAAGTGCGGGAGGGGCAGAAGAGAGAGGGAGAACAGTCTCCAGAATGTTAGACTCGGAGTTCCCACACACCCAGGGGTCCCCCCTTCCAGGGATCCACCCCAACACCTCCCCACAGAGCACACGATGCACACGGACCTTCGCGGCAGCACTATTTACAGTCGCTGGAAAGTGGGAACAGCATCTCCGTCCCTGAAGGGCAGGTAAACAGGGTGCGGTCCGTCCATGGACGGCGTAGTCGTCCGCCCAACAAGGGAGGATGCATTGAGACTTGTCACAGCCCGGGGGTGTTGGCAAGAGACAGACGTCAGTCACCAAGGGCCACGGAGCGTCTGAGTCCATTCGCAGAAAGTGCCCAGAGCAGGGTCTCCACCGAGACCGACTGCCAGTCGCCAGGGGCGGGGGGCTGGGGGTGGGGGTGCTGCCGGCGGTACAGGGCTGCTCTGGGAGGTGACACAAATGTCCTGCAACCTGCAGTGACAGCTGTGCAGCTCTGCGAGTATGCAGGACACACTGGGCTACGTGCTCAGGGAGAGTGAATTTTATGATCATGAACATGATGAATTTAATGTGAATTACATCTCAATAAAGCTGTTACTGAAATAAAAGAAAGCGTGGACTCTAGTAAGTGGGAAGTGACGGGGAGTTGAAGAGATACCACACTGACGGAGGACAGGGACAGGCTTACCTAAGGCACTCATTCACAGCAGTGACGAGCACATAAAAAAAAAAATAGAAATGCGTCCAAAAGTAGCACCAGACACAAATTCCTCCGCAGAAAAACCAAAGAGATGCCGTGGGATGAAGGCGTGGGAGGTCGGCCCACGAGGCAGGAGCTCAGAGCAAAGTGTCAAGGACAGTGAGGACAGACACAGGGGACACACAGGAGCCCCGCGGGAGAGACGGTGCGGGGGCCGCACCGCAAGAAAGTGTCCTTGAAGCAGACAGACAGATGGGGCCACCCAGACAGAGAGACAGATGGGGCCACTCAGACAGACAGACAGATGGGGCGCTCAGACAGACAGATGGGGCCGCTCAGACAGACAGACGGGGCCGCTCAGACAGACAGACAGATGGGGCGCTCAGACAGACAGACAGATGGGGCCGCTCAGACAGATAGACAGATCAGACAGACAGACAGATGGGGCCGCTCAGACAGACAGACAGATGGGGCGCTCAGACAGACAGACAGATGGGGCCACCTCAGACAGATGGGGCCGCCAGACAGACAGATGGGGCGCTCAGACAGACAGACAGATGGGGCCGCCAGACAGACAGACAGATGGGGCGCTCAGACAGACAGACGGGGCCGTTCAGACAGACAGACAGATGCGCTCAGACAGACAGATGGGGCCGCCAGACAGACAGACAGATGGGGCGCTCAGACAGACAGACAGATGGGGCCGCTCAGACAGACAGACAGATGGGGCGCTCAGACAGACAGACAGATGGGGCCGCTCAGACAGACAGACAGATGGGGCGCTCAGACAGACAGACGGGGCCGTTCAGACAGACAGACGGGCGCTCAGACAGACAGATGGGGCCGCTCAGACAGACAGACAGATGGGCCGCTCAGACAGACAGACAGATGGGGCCGCTCAGACAGACAATTGGGGCCGCTCAGACACAGACAGATGGGGTGCTCAGACAGACAGACAGATGGGGCCACTCAGACAGACAAACAGATGGGGCTGCTCAGACAGACAGATGGGGCCGCTCAGACAGACAGACAGATGGGGCGCTCAGACAGACAGACAGATGGGGCCGCTCAGACTGACAGATGGGGCCGCTCAGACAGACAGATGGGGCCGCTCAGACAGACGCTGCATGCACCAGTTAAAACTGACAGTAAGGTTCCAGCACCTGAGACAAACCAGGCAACTGTTTTTCATTTTGTGGCTAAAGCTTCCGTATCAGTCAGGCCTCACCTTTCCTTTCACCGCGGCAAATGCTAGAGAACAACGATGCTGAGGCATAGCGTTAAAAGGAGGACACTTTGTGACCCCAATTCAGTACCTGGCTAAGGTTTCAAAGCCACACCCAGCTGCATTTCCCCAGGAGCGCAGTCTGGGTCATCAACAAAGAAATGGAGGGAAAGTCCCTAGAAAATGGACGTCGGGTCAGAACGACTGGCAAACAGTATTAAAACCGCGTCATCAAGCAAATCTGCATAACTGTGTGACTGAAACAAACTTGTCGTGTGTAATTCTTGACAGTGAGAAGGAGACAACACACAGAAGACAGACAGCGAGGTAAAGGTATAAATGTGCCAGTTTCCTCGATTTATCTAGGGAAGATCAATAAATACATTTCATTCTTGATGGTGGTATTTAGGCAATATGTGCTTTTCTCTTCTCTAGGAAAACGGGCCCCATAATTGAATCAATAAGCAATAGACAAAAAGCTGTAGATGACATTGAAAATGTTATTCAAGAATGATCTCTCGCGGGGTCCCAGGCCCAGGCAGCTCACAGGCTAGGCTTCCAGATGGTCACGGAGCAGATCACTTCCAGGCCAGACAGATGTTTCCAGAGAGCACAGGAAGGTGCCATACACCCCAGGAACTCATTTCACAGAGCGCACGCGTTCCTGAGGCCCAAGCCAGGACAGGTTGGAAAGGAAACTGCGGGCAGGTGTCCTTGATGAATACAGATGCAAAAGTGACATGTGACACGCTGGAGCAGCGCATTAAAGACTGGGCAGCTGTACACACGCTGAAGCCCAGGGCAGGAGTCTGCAACACCGTACACGTCATAGGTACTCACCACACACAGAAACCAATGGAGGAGAGCACGGCACGCACGGATAAATGCTGGAAAGACATTTGCAACAACTTTTTAATGAACTAAGACTGAGGAATACTTTTCTGAACATGATTAAAAATATCTACTCGAGGGGCGCCTGGGTGGCTCAGCTGGTTAAGCATCTGGCTCTTGATTCTGGCGCAGGTCATGATCTCTCAGTATGGGAGTTTGAACCCAAGTGGGGCTTGGTAGTGACAGCATGGAGCCTTCTTGGGACTGACTCTCTCTCTCTCTCTCTCTCTCTCTCTCTCTCTCTCTCTCTCTCTCTCTCTCTTTCCCCCTCTTTCTGTCTCTCTCTCCCCCTCAAAATAAATAAATAAACTTTGAAAATATCTACTCCGACCACAAAGCTGACAGGGAGCGCCCTGCAGCACATCAGGGTGGTGTCCCACTGCAAGGCGCGTCCCCACTGGAAAAGACAAGGCGCTCACTGCTCCCGCATCCCCTCGACCCCCGACTCCATAGCAAAATAAGTAAAAGGGCAAGGATCTACCTATCATCTATCAATTATCTATCAGGAAGGGCGGGGCAAAGTTGACATGATTCAAACATGCCTACCTGAAAAAAAAGGAAAGAATCAGAAAATACACAAATTTATAAAAATTCCATTAACATGAATCTAAAAAGCAATAGTTTTCCTACATGCTAGTGTTAACAGAGCAACCATGAAAAAGGAATCCTATTCAGAACAATAAAATTGAGTATCTAGAAATTAACCTCACAAAAGCTATGTCAGCCCCCAATGACTAAAGCCACAGGCCGACAGGTTTCTGTAAGAAAGGATTTGAACCCATGAATGAAGACAGCACGTTCCATATGGGAAGATCAATGTTAAGAAGATGTGCGTTTTCACCAAACTGAGGTACGAATTTGGTGCAAGGTCGTGCAGAACTCCAGTTGAATCCTCTATGCAGAATAATGAAAAGCAAGAAAAGACAAGGAAATCCTTTAAGAAAATAATAATTTGGATGCACGTAGGACATTTTATGTCGAAATAAAGTTTCAATAAATAAATGGTGACACCATAGGGCTAAAACACACAGTGCCTGCTGGAACGGACAGAGACCCAGAAATTGCCCAAAGAGGCCTGGGCGGTTAGCACAGAACACGCAGATCTGAGGGCCAGTGCGCAGAGGCCAAGTGCCCAGAGCTGCCTGGCCACCTGGCCCAGATCCTGCTCCCCCGGCGCAGACCCTGCACAGGCCACCTGTCTTTGCTGTAATTTCTTCATCAGTGAAGTGAGGGTAAGAGTATCTACCTAATGTGTCCTTTGTGGGGGTTAAATAAGTTAATATATTTAAAGCCCTTCATAGGCTACCTGGCACATTGTAACCTCCATGTAAGAATTTATTAGGTAAAGGAAAAAAATTGTTGGGAAAGTTAGTTAACTGGGGGGACTATGAATGAGACACATGTTCATACCACGTGCCCATTTAAGGGGCAGATGGGACACAAATTGCAAAATACAGTCACAAAGTCACTGGTTCAAAGTGTAGATAGATCTATGGTCACGCGGGAGTAAAGTGTCTCTAACCGGGAGTAAAGTGTTTCTAACCTGAGAGAGGAATGGGGGCGGGGGGAGACGAGGGAGGGGAGAGAGAGAGAAAGAGAGGGGAGGGAGAGAGGGAAGAAAGGCAGAAAGAGAGAGAGATGGTGGGGAGAGACAGAGAGAGGGGAGGGAGAGACAGAAGGAGGGGAGAGACAGAGAGGGGAGGAAGAGAGACAGAGAGAGGAAAGACAAAAAGAGAGAGGTGGGGGGAAGAGACGGAGGAGGAGAGGGAGGGAAGGAGGGAGGGTGGGACGCTCTGGGAGACTGGGGAGGCAGTGACTCACGGGGACAAGCGCTCACCAAGCCGGGAGAGCTCGGAGAGCTCGTTTGGGCGGGAGTTAAAGGAGAGGGTAAAGGGTCTACGCGAATGTAAAGTGTGAGCACAAGCACGTCAAGGCAACAACCGCATCCGGCATCGAGATCAGGAGTTCCCACGTTCTCAATCTTTATAGGAACCTTCAGAAAACATAAGCAGGACAATCAAAATGTCTCCAATAAACATCTTTTTTATTTTTTTTTTTTACATTAAAGATACTTTCTAAGGAACAGAGTCTCTGCCTCACAGCTTCAAGACCCACGGGAACACCAGAGATGATGCCTTTGTCCACACCGAGCGCCCGCCTGAGACCAGCAGCCTGCGCGTGCGCCCTCGGGACGCTGTCCGCCCCTCGCACACCGCGCTGTGACACGACCCGAGTCGTGACAGCACGCTCCCCGGGAAGCCCTCCTGCAGACGACAGCCGGCTCTACGGGAATCCCATCTCTCCGATGAGGGGGCCGGGTCCTGACGGCGGATCTGGCGCGGCTGTGACTCAGCCCGTGCGAGGCTGGCCTAGAGTCACGCAGGCCCCCAGGGATCTAGAGCGCGGAGCCGACGCCGTTAGACCAGGGGCTGCGACGCGAGCCTTGCCCTTGGACGGGACTTGCAGGATTTTTTACAAATTGCTAAACAGCAGCGACTGTCAATGGGCCATCCTTTGCCACACTGAGCAGTGGGAATAGTTTGCTTCTAGTGCCTTCCGTCCTCCCCCAAGCCCCACCCTTCCACACCTCCCTCCGTTTTCCCGCCAGGGCCCGTGGAGACATGAGCAGAGAACCAGGCTGAGCCCATGACACAGGCTCCCAGATGCCATCTAATCACATGGATCCTAACGACAGAGGTGCCGGGAAGGCAGGCAGAGCATGTGGTCCGGGTGGTGGTGGGAGGAAGCCCACGCCCCAGAGCCGCAGCACCCCGGCCCACCCACAGACACACCGCCTGCCCCTCGGCCTCCCCCACCCCTGCACCCCTACTGGACCCGTCAGGTCTCCTTCAGGGCCTGTGTCTGTGGGAGCCCAGGGAGCCCAGAGGCTGAGGTGATGCTCCTGGGTGACCAACGCCTTCACTCCCCCCACTGGCGGGGACCAGGCGGGCCGGGCGCCATCCCAAGGCCAAGCAGAGGTTTAGAGGGTGCACTCCAGGGGGAGGTGGGACGGACGGAGGGCGGCGTGTGTCCTGGGGTCAAAGGGCTGGGACAAGAAGACCAAGCCTATTTCCTTCTCTTCCACCCAGCATCCAAAGGTCCAGGCTTCGCCAAACTCCGTACTTTTATCGAACCTCTTCACCTGTAAAATCCGCCAGTGCCCCCACACAGCGCTCCTGCCGCCTCTTCTGAGTAAGGAGGGTGTGCAGGTCGGAGAGGCTGTACGTGAGGGGAGGTTGCACGGGTGAGAGGGCTTTGCAGGTCAGCCCGGGAGGCAGTGAGGTCAGGGAGAGGGTCTACAGGTGAGCGAGGGCGGTGGTGCAGATCAGAGGGCAGGCTGTGCAGTGAGAGAGGGAGGGCCTGCGGTCAGAGAGAGGTTGTGCGGGTGGGGTGAGGGAGGGCGAGCGGGGCGTGCACAGGGCTCCTGAGGCTCACCCCTCAGAGGCAGAGGGGAGCTGAAGGGCCCCTCTGGGTTCCAGGAAGACCAGAAGCATAAAACGGTCGGTTGCACTGGAGACGCGGGGTGAGTGCGATTATAATATTATTTGCCTCGAGACATGACTCTTTTAATTTCACTGGAGAACCCAGCTTTGGACAGGAAATCAATGGTCTGTTGTTATCAACGGCGGAGAGGAAATAAGGCCCCACACGCGTGGGCGGCTGTCCGGGCTGTGATTTATTGGAGAGCAGACTGAGTCTCTGGCGAGAAGACAAGGGAGGGTCTGCACTCCGCGAGATGCCAGGCCCGCACCAGGCCCGCCCTGGTGGAAGCCTGTGGGCTGCAAGGTCACAGACACGGGTTCGGGCGCCCTGCCGCTGCATGGGGACGCAAGGAGCCACTGGCCCGGGCAGAGGCGGACAGCTGCCGGCCTCGGCGGAGCTCCGGGGCAGGCGTGGAAGCGTCGGCAAGCACAACGGGCGCTTTTGGCCGCAATCACCTCGGCCGGCATGCTCACGCGGTGCAGAGCGCAGAGGCCATGTCCACCCCCCTGGAGCCACGGACGGCCTCAGGGCCGGCGGGTGGCGGTCCCGGGGGAAGGGAAGTGCTCAGACCACCAACACGAGTCGGGGCCCCGGGCCGGCGCCTGCACGCACCTCACCGATGAGCACGGGGCGAGGGGTCCAGGACGCGGTCGGCGGGCTTCTGCCGCCAGGGGAGAAAGGGCTGGCACATGGGCCAGCGGCCTCAGGGCTCCGGCTGCAGAGTCCGCCCCCCCCCTTCTGTCCACAGGGCAGCTCACAGAGTGGCCCCTGGATGAGGGCGGCATCTCTGAACAGCTCAATGACAAAACCATGCACGCTTTTGTGATTTCCTTCATTCCGGATGGCCTGAGGAGGTGTTACAAGCATTACACATTTATTCAGGAACAAATCAGATTTATCACAAAGATAAAATACTGTGAAATCGGCGTGTGCTCCTCCGGCTGGCACCTGCTGCTAGCCCCCCAGCCCCTCCCGTCTCCCCTCCCCCACGCCACCCCCACGCCAACGGGGTGAGCAGGGGCGGGCCTGCGAAGTTCACAGGTCAGCTGCGGGCGGGGCGCTAGAGACAGACAAGGGGGCCGAACAGATCACTGCACTCCAGAGCGAAGGGCCTCAGAGGAAACAGAGTCACGGGCGTGGTCAGGGACAAACAGGCCCCTCCTGGGCTTTGCTCCCGCTCTGACCAACTGCCACCAGTGAGGCAGCTTGCAGAGCGTGGGTCAGAACCGAGAGGCAGGCCCTCGGGTGGGCAGGCTGCTGCCCGGGCCCACCAGCCCCGCCAGGGCTGCAGGGCTGAGGGCCGCCTCCCCTCCGAGGCATCCGCCTGCATCCCTGGCAGGCGGCCCTCCCCTGTGGTGCCCTCCCAGCCAGCAAGTCGGGGTGAGCCCTTCACGCTGCCTCACTGACCCACCTGCCCCCTTCCCACCTTCAAGAACATACGATTCCCTTGGGCACAGCCGCATCACCTGGGAAGGTCTCTGCTCTCACCGCCTGCACCCTTCACTGCCTCTGCACGGCCCGCCCTTCGCCATGTGCCCTCCACAGCGGCTACCCTGCGCGGGCACCGGGGGCCAGGCTCCCCCAGGTTCCGTGCACATGGACTGGGACCTGACTGCTGACACACGGCAGCCAGGCAGACACTGGGAAGACGTGCCTGGCGAGGGGTGGCAAGTGTCCGGCCCCGGGTCTGGACGAGCCAGGCCTGCCTGGGGGCGCCGGCGCAGGGGCTGTGGGCCTGGTGCGCGGTGCCCTCCGGCTCTGCGGAAAGGGCAGTCGGAACCATTTAAGATTTTAAGCACGAGAATGACATGATCTGATTTATATTTTTTAAAGATCACTCTGTTATTTGACATTTGAAATGATATTTGAGATGTGTCTTGAGAGTACAGGTAGGATTTAGATGGACGGGGGTGAGATGCGCGCTCCAGGTCCGGGGGGAGGGGCCGGGACGCAGGGCTGCAGGCGGGGCACACGGGAGACACAGCAGAGAGGGAGGGAGGAGGCAGGGTGGAGGGACGGGGGTGGGGGTGGGGGGTTGGGGGCGGGCAGAGGAGGGGGAAGGGCCGGAAGGATGGTGGGGGGCTGGGGGCGGAGGGGGCGGGGCCAGAGGGACCCCCTGGGCAGAAGGGGCAGGGCCGGAAGGACTGGGGGCCCCAGGTGGAGGGTCCTGGGGCAGCGCAGGATGCTCCAGAGATGTGGGGTCCCCATGTCCCTCTGCTCCTTAACAAGTGATGGATGGCGCCGAGGCGGCCAGCCAGTGGCCGCCTTATGTCGTCATTAGATGCCATTAAAGAATCAATAACGGGAAAAGGGGATCTCTCTGCAGAAGGTCAGAGCTGGGCCGCATTGAGGGGCCTGCGCAGGGCGCACGGGTGGTCTGCTCCCCGGGTCTCTGCGGACCAGAGACTTCTGGGGGAAACCCCATCTCTTAGAAATCCCGAAGATAGGGGCACCTGGGTGGCTTAGTCGGCTGAGCGTCCGACTTTCGCTTAGGTCATGATCTCATGGTTCGTGGGTTTGAGCCCCGCGTCGGGCTCTGTGCTGACTGCCAGCTCAGAGCCTGGAGCCTGTTTCAGTCTGTGACTCCCTCTCTCTCTGACCCTCCCCTGCTCATGCTGTCTCTCTCTCTCTCTCTAGAAATAAATAAAAAAAAACATTAAAAAAAAAAAATACTTAAAAAAAAAAAAAAAAGAAATCCCAAAGATAAACACAGCCCCCTTCTCCCTCCCCCCACCTGACATCTCTTATTTTTCCTGTTTCCACCACACGGGAAATCCCACCTCAGCAAATGAGCTGCTCGCGGGGCGGGGGGTTAGGGTGGCAGCGGGGCGGCCAGGCCCCCAGGCGGTGCAGGAGGCAGAGGGCCAGCCCCGTGTGTCTCTGCCTGTCGGGATGAAACACTGGGGTGCACACACGTTCTGATCCTTGTCAACCATCTAAAATGTGCACCCGGCTTGGATCTGAGTATCGTGGGGACTCAAACCAGTAAACTGGAAAATAGAAAAACAGTCAAACGGCAATTGGACGTCTGCCTCTTTAAGCCACGCCCTCTGCGCACAGCATCAAGGGCACACAGAGCCCGTGTGGTGCCCCAGACACCCCCCAACCCGTGAGATCCTCCGCTGTGCCCCACAGGCTTCTACATCTTTCTCGGAGGTGGTTAAGCCTTAAATTAGGTGAGCAAGGCAGTGTATCACCCTCTCAGGAGCTCTGCACCTTCCTGGCTGGGGACCCGCTGGCTGGCACGCGCCGGCTGCCCTTACTGCACGGGTTGGGGGGTGGGGGAGAAATAATCCCAATGGACCTCAGTAGGTGGTCCTCAGTAGGCGGAGGTGTCTTATCCCTCCTTTCCCTCCAGACACACAGATAACACCATAGCCCCAGACACCGTGTCCTTGGCCAGGGCGTCAGGACCTCACCCTGCCGGCCCAGGGGCGGCTCTAACGGGCCTCCTTCCCAGGAAGGGGGGACTGGCTGGCGCTGCTGTGGGCTCCCGGCTCCTCGTGCTGGGCTGTGAACCAGTGTCCAGAGCAGACCCGGCGATTCCAGCTCCAGCCCGGGTCAGCCGTCTCCCACGCCTGGGGCCGTTCGTCCCCCAAGCCCCAGCGCCTGCCCCAGCGCCCGGGGCCAGTGAACACACCGCCGGCCCTAAGTCTGAACAAAAGTGCAGTGGTGTCAGGGTTGAAAGGGGGAGGCAGACGCGGGGCAGGCGTCTACAGGATCAGCCGCATGCAGACTAAACTGTGCTCTACACGGTGAGCAGATCAGAGCCGGCGAGGCATGGAATTCTGCGTGACACTGCACGCCATCCCGGAACACGGGGACCGACCGCCGGCAGGGAGGGCTTCTGCGGAGCCCGGGGCCCCTGGCTGATGTCGGGCTACGGATCCTGGGCACCTGACGCCCTGGGACGTGGCCTGCGTCCACTCCGGTGCGGGGGTCTCACAGGGCCGACCCAGTGCTATGTTAGTTCCAGCTGGATGTGCGGCGACCGCACAATTGCACACACTCGGCGCCCAGCACGGCGTGTGTCCTCAACACGGCGCTACCACAACAGCGTTGACTGTATTTCCTACGCTGTATTTTTTATCCCCGTGACTTCTTGATTTCGTAACTGGAAATGTACGCCTCGTTAGTCCCACTCTTAAAAAGGACGCCAGGTCTGCTTCCCCTGTGCACTGCAGGTGGATGTGTAAAGTGGTGCAGCCTCTGTGGAAAAGTATGGAAGTTCCTTGAGAAAATAAACACAGAGCTACCATCCGTCCAGCAAGAGCCCTTCAAAGACTGGGGGCAGGCTCCTCAAGAGATATTTGCACACCAGTGTTCACAGCAGCATTACTAACAGCAGTGAAACGGAGAGGCAGCCAACCGTCCATTACAGAAATAAAGGAATAAGGGAAATGTGGTCCGTCCATACGATGGAGTGTCACTCAGGCTTAGAAAGAAAGGGGATTCTGACACCTGCCCCGGTATGGATGGACCTTGAAGACAGTACAGAAGGGAGATAATCTTTCACAAAAAGACAAATGCTGTATGGTTCTCCCCCAGAGAATCAGATTCATGGCGGCACAAAGCAGATGGTGGCGGCCAGGGCTGGGGGAGGGGCTTGGTGGGGACGGAGCTTCAGTCGGCAGGACGCAGGGTCGGGTGCAGGACGGGGATGTCGGCTGCACAGCGGTGTGAACGTGCTCACACTGCTAGACCGTGAGCCTAAAGATGGGCCGAGTGGGGAGTCCTGTGGTGTGCACGCTCCTGTGAGGAGAGGCTGCCCAGAAGGAAGAAGACCAGAAGGCCAGGGCCTGCGGCAGAACCCAGAGGAACGAGCTCTCACGAGGCCTCTGGACACGCACCGCGACAGAGCAGAGGCCCCAGGTCAGGCCCTGGGCCCGCCACCAGGTCGCCGAGCAATCTTGGACCAGCTTCCGTTTCCTCCTGCACAAAATCGGTGAGAACCCCAGCTACCGGGCAGGCCCACGGGAGGGCGGAGGCCGGTGCCGGCACGCGGGAGAATCACCGCTACGCGCCCAGGTGGGAGGGAGACACACGTCCAAGCCCACGGCGGCCTTCCTCACCTTAAAGGACGGTGAAGTGTCCGGCGGTCACCCCACCCTCTCCGGCTGCCAGGCGGAGCCCCGGGTGGGGACGGCGGCGTCCCAGCGGCCACCGAGGAGCCGCATGTGGAAGACGAGCCGGCCCTCTGTCGGCTCACAGTCAGGAAACGCCACCACAGCAGGTGGGAAGGGCCTTTTCACACAAGTTCCCGGAACCTTAAAAAAAGAAATCTGACCAAGGAAGATCTGCAAATGGCCGATGAGCACATGAGGAGGTCCTCACCGTCACCCGCCATCAGAGGAGTGTGGACCAACCCACTGCTCCCCTCCCGGGACAGCTGCCACTCAACACCGGGGCAGAACAAGCGTGGTCGAGGGGGCGGGACTGGACACTCGCGCAGGCTGGGGGGGCACAGCCGGAGCAGCCGCCTCCGCGCACCCTCCCACGGCTCCTCCAAGTACTAGGCAGAGAGTGACTGCATGGCCGGCACTTGCACATCTAGGTATATGCCCTGGGGCGCCCGGGGGGCCCAGTTGGGTAAAAGTCCAACTTCGGCTCAGGTCATGACCTCACAGTTTGTGGGCTCGAACCCGGCGTCAGGCTCTGTGCTGACAGCTCAGAGCCTGGAGCCTGTTTCAGATTCCATGTCTCCCTCTGTCTCTGTCCTTCTCTTGCTTGCTCTCTCTCTCAAAAATAAAGATTAAAAAATTTTTTAACATAATTTATTGCCAAATTGGTTTCCATACAATACCCAGGAAAATGTTAAGTCCATACCCAGGAAAAATGCCATCACGCATCCGCACACAAGCTTGTACACAAACATGGGCGACATTATACACAATATCCCCAAACTGGAAGCAGCTCCCGTACCCACCAAGTGGTGAACTCTTGAACAAGATACAGTCTGTCCCTATGATGCACTATCACCTGGTAGTAAAACAGCACCAAATCCTGGTGTGTTTTACAACACGGATGGGCCCTGAGAGCGTTATACTCACCAAAGGAAGCTAGCCACAACACAAGACCCCTGTGTGGCTTCATTTATATTAAGTGTCCCCAAAATAAAAGGCAAATGTATAGGGACAATACACAGATCACAATTGCTGGGGCCGGGTCAGGATGGTCAGAGAGACGCTGCTCTTCAGGGTGACAGCACGGCCCCGAAAGTAGACTGCGGGGCTGGGTGTGCCAGGCGGTGAGCACACTGCGATTCACTAAATGGTGCACACAGAACAGCTGAACTCTCTGGCACACACACCATAGCTCAAGAAAGCTGTTTGTAGAAGCAAGTCTGCAGCCGGGGTCCCTTCAACCGCCTGCTTGGCGCAGCCCTTACGGCATCAGCAGGGCAAACCTGTGTGTCTGTCCAGCAGAGGACGGTCAATGGGACAGCAGCAAACACGAAACAAACCACAAGTAAAGTCACAAAACGCACACATTTCATCAGATCACTGGGAGCTCCTGACCACGCGCTTGGCTCTGCACAATTTTCAGATTTCAGCCTCTCTCCCTTTTGCTGGTGACTGTCTTTCCTTTTTTGGCTGTTGTGTGAAATCCGTCTCTTAGGAGAGGAGAGAAAAAAGTTACAGCCGAAAGCACGCCATTGGTTGCAGTGAGGGAAATGGTGAGGTCCATGTCCCTGCTAGCGGACATGCCCATGAGTGCCGTCGGCAGAGTCCTTCATTTCCCTCTTCATCTCTGTAGCGTGACTCTCCTCTGGTGAGGTCAGCGCCAGAGGACTTAGACGTGGGACATCTTCCCCACCTAGTAACAGCACAAGTGGCACCACCGTACCAAAAGCAGCCCAGGGGACCCAATGACAGACCGACGGACCCAACGACAGACCAGGGGACCCAACAACAACAGACCAGGAGACCCAACTACAGACCAGCGGACCCAACGACAGAACGGGGGACCCAATGACAGACCGGGGGACCCAATGACAGACCAACGGATCCAATGACAGACTGATGGACCCAACGACAGACCGACAGACCCAGCGACAGACTAATGAACCCAACAACAGACCGGGGGACCCAACGACAGACCGGGGAACCCAACGATTGATACATGAGTAACAGCGGCAAGAAGGAGGATTTACTGTGCATGTGTTACATGTCAAGTATTAAGGGCCTTACATGAATCGATTCATTTAAACCTCAAAACCTCCAGCTGGAGCTCCCATTCCCCCAGGTTACAGATGAGGACGCTGAGGGTTAATTACCTGGCTCAGGGTGAGAAGGCTGCATTCACGGTCAAATACCAATGGCCTGGATGGAGCCTGACCTCAAACCGCCGCCCAGGGCCTTTAGGGCATGGTAGTGAGCCAGTGTCCCCAAACAGGAAACCCGACACTCCAGGAAACCCTCATCTAGAATTTCTTAGCAAATCTGACTTATCAGTGCAACAGGTTTGAGCTTCTCCTTCATTTGTAAGTTAAAACCGTCCTCCACCCACAGTGGCCTCTAGAGAACAGCCCCAGCCCCCTCTCGGTGACGCCCCGTGTGCGGTGGGAGTGGAGCGGCTCGGATCCTCCACTCAGGCCTTTCCTCGCCTCCGGCCGCTGCTGGCAGAGCCCTGGTCCATTTCCAGATGCACCTCGCTGACACAGCCACCCGGTCCAGCACCTGGCACAGCCACCTTTGTGACAGCCCATCTCCAGCTGTGAAATCAAATGGCTTCTTCAAAACGGATCATTTACACGTACATTCTTCCCGCCTGGGGCATCACTGCAGTTTGTGAACCATAGTAAACAAAATCACATGGTGTTTTCCACTCTGCTGTCCTTCTTCCCACAGGGCAAGTGTGAGTGCGCTCACTCTCTCTCACACACGCACACACACACCACTGAGCACTCACACCGCTCTCAAACGGCCTTCCCAGGAGCGGACGGGGGCCCGGAGGAGGGTGATGTGGAAAATGGGTGGCAGGAAGCCCACTTCTCCCCAGTCCAGGGGCTGCTGGGCCCAAGCCTCCGCTCCCTTCCCGGTAAAGGGAGGTCACCGACCCCTCAGGTGGCCTCGAGGAGGAATCACAGTCAGAGCCCCGGCAGGGCCCTCTGACAGCTCAGTGTGCCAGCTCACTGTCAGGGGCCTCTGCAAAGGGACGCGTGAGCGCAGCAAGGGCCGGTCAGAGCGCGGCCCCGGGAAGGAGCGGCCGGTCTGCAGCTGGGTCGGCAGGCGCAGAGAAAGAAAGAAACGGCCTGGTTTGCACCGGACCGGCTCCCTCCTCAGGACTCAGGGGCCACGCGGCTCCATTTGTTTGGTGTCACTGGGGGACACAACAAAAGATGGCCAATTGGTCCTTTTAGAGGCAGGCCACTCACGTCACAGACACGGTGCTGACATTCAGGGGTGACTGCCTGCACCAGGGGTTCCCTCTTCCCTGTGAGCCCGCGGCTCACATGCTCGCAGCAGCACATGTGTGTGCTCACGTGTGTGTACACATGCTGACGCACATACACACCAGCACACGTGTGCGCACACGTGCAAACACACACCAGCACACATGTACGCACACGCCGATGAGCACACGCCAACACAAAAACACACCAGCACACACGCACGCCCATACACATTGGGGCCCCTTTCCCAGCGTCGAGTCAGAGCTGGGCGCTATTTGCACTCATGAGGTCAGTCTTCAGTTCCCAAAACAAAGATGGTCTGCACCGAGGGGAAGCTTTCCAGAAGCCACCTAAGTAAGAATGGAGTCGTGAACCAAGTTCCACTTAGTGAGGAGCCCGGGCTCTGGACTCAGGTGACCTGGACTCAGAGTTTCACCCCCGCCTTGCTGACCACGTGACCCGGGCTCTCCCAGCCTCTGCGTCTTTAGACGTGTCCGTAAGACACCCACCTTATGGAGTCGCCAAGGTAAGAAAATTAGACAAAATGTTTAAAGTCTCCAGTACAGTTTCTGTCACATTTGAGGTGCTCAGATCACGTCCCTCCATGTTCTTTGCAGAAACGTGTCTGGGGAAAGAAACTATTCTCCCCTCTCCCAGCTCCTCAGCCCCCACTGCCAGCGTGGGGTCCTGACCGGTCCCTCGGCCCCCGCCCCTCACCACAGTCAACTGGAGCCCCCGCGGAGCATGTGTGGGGCCACATGCAGGAAAAGGGGGGGTGGGTGTCCATGGGCAGCGGGTCCGGCCAGGAGGGAAATGTGCTGTATGTGGAAGAAGGTGGCAGATGGAGTTACCAAAAACAGGGAGAATTTCCTTTTTTTTTAGATTTTTCAAGATGTGCCAGAGAAAGGTTCATGTAAGAAATAGAGCATCAGATTAAATAACATTTATGGCCTTGAGCTGACATCAGAAGACAGACGAGATGGGGGACGTCCACGGATGCCCCCTTCCGGGCTCGGAGCCGGGCGGCTGTGGGAAGGGAAGGTGAGGAAAGCCGGCCCCGTGCAGGAAGGGGCCAGGGTGGGAGGGCTCACAGGTGCACAGAACAGAGGCAGACGGCCCGACGTGGGAGCTCCCCGTGCTCCGGGAGCCTGGGGCCGCGAATGGCATGTCTCACAGCCTCTAACTCGCTGGGATGCGCTGCCCCGTGGTAAATGGCACCTGGAAGCCCGACTCTCTCTTTCTTTTTTTTTTAATGTTTATTTATTTTTGAGAGAGAGAAAGAAACCGAGCATGAGTGCATTAGGGACAGAAAGGGAGACAGAATCCAAAGCAGGCTCCGGCTCTGAGCTGTCAGCACAGAGCCCGATGCAGGGCTTGAATCCACGAACTGAGAGATCATGACCTGAGCCCAAGTTGGATGCTTAGCTGACTAAGTCACTGGGCGCCCCCGCTCTCTGCTTCCCCTGTGGTGACTCTGGCATCAGCAGGATGTGTGTGTCCCATTCTCCTCCCAGGATCCTAGATGCCTGCTCACCTGCGCTCACCCCTGGAAGCACAGCAGGCCGCGCGCAGACTTCGCCGCGGTTCTGCACTGCTCGCCGTGGCCACGGCCCCGGCTCTGTGCCTGTGGCCCTCCAGACCCTGCCCTGCCAGCCACCCTGGTCAGGGCCACAGCCCCAGGCTGGAGGGCAGAGCCGTCTGTCATACACCGCCCCACGTCACAAGCCCTGGCTGCCCCAAACCCTGGGGGTCGGGAATTCGGCAGGGCTCACAAGATGCCCTGTTGCCCATGGAGGCCCGGGCAGCCGCTATGGCATGGCTTCCCTGTGTGTGAGGTGCTGACAGCGGCTGCCCCGCTGTGGATGCCAGCTCTTCCTCCGGACGTGGTGCCGTTCCCTGGGGTCCCCTCCAGGGGGACGTGATGGACCCGTGACACAGACCTGGATGGGCACGGCATCACCGCCACACTTCCTGCTGGTCTGAGAGCGCCCAGGCCGGGCTACGTTCTCTACGCAGAGAGGGGAGGGTGGCCTGGGCACCAGGAACGGCCCCCATGCGCCTCCTCCCCCAACAGAGCAGCCTCCATGCCGCCGCCTTCCCCCAGGGTCCCTGCCTCCCGCCAATATGCCCCTGACGCCGGCTGAGGACAGGCTCCTTCACGTGGACTCACCCCGCGACGCCTCCCACGAGGACAGAGGTTGGAGCCACGTGGGCTCAATTCCCAGTCCATCAGTGGTGTGACCTGGAACACGCTGACAGTCCCCGGGAGCCCAGTGTCCCCACACCTCACAGGGCAGCTAGGGCGCGAAGGGAGCAGCGGGCTCTCCGTGAACAGAGGCCTTTGTCAGGAAGGTGCCCCCTGGATGACACGGGCTCATTCATTCACCCAGATGCTTCTGGATGCTCCCTGTGGTCACTCACCTGGACAGGGAGGACTCAGTGACTGAGCCGCATGTCCTGCCCCCAGGGAGCTCAGGGGGGCAGTGGAGACTCTGGAGTCCACTGCCACGTGGAGTCCGGGCAACACGGTTCTCGTGCGCAGCCGTGGGTGCCTGTGTGGCCTCTCCACATCCCAGACAAGGTGGGGATGACGGGGGCCCCCCCGGAGCTCGCGGGGGGCCAACGGGACCAGGCACGTGACAGCTCCTGGCAGAGACAGGCACGTGATCAGCACTTCCTCATCACCGAACGAACACGGGGAGGCCTCTCGGGGTTGGTCCCTGACCCCCACCCCGGGGCTCACTCCCTCCCCTGACCTGCCCAGCTCCCCATCACCATCACCTGCTCACACCAGGTGATGCTCACCCAGAGCTCACACCTGCTCTGGGCCGAGGGTTCTCCCCGGCCCGGCCTCGGTGAGACGAGGTGCAAATGAAGGAGGAGCTCGGGGTGTGTGGACCCTCCCCAGCTCCCACCCCCTCGAGGACCCTAGGCCATCGGCCTTCACCTCTGCCCTCTCGGGCACCCGTCAGCAGCTTCCCCTCTGCGAGCAGCCTGGTGCACTGGAGGCTCCATTCCTCTTCCTGATGAGACAGACCTGCACTCGCTTTCCATCTGGGAAAATGTCATCCGTTCTGCTGATTTACTTCGCCCCAGTCTGTCAAGATGCCCATAACCTTGTGCCCGGGGACTTCCATCTCTCAGAGCCTGCCTTGGATTTATTGTGAAAAATGTCCCCGGAATAGGAATTGCCTCATCGCCCTGTGGAGGGAAGGTCAATGCTCCGGAGCCCTCGGCCTGCCTGGGAGGGGGGAGCGCGTCTCTGAGCTGTGGGCGTCGCCCCTCCTGAGCCCGTGGGGTCCTCTGAACCTCAGGACAACGGAACTGCAGGGCTGGAGGGAGACGAGCCCACCCCTGTTCCCTCTGCAGCTGAGAAACCTGGGCTGTCTCCGGGGGCGGGGGAGGGGCGCGTCTCCTGCAGGCGGCAGGGAGGAGGGAGGAGCGGCCGTCCTGCCCCCAGCCCCGCACTGTCCACGACCAAACGAAGGCCGCCCCGTGCCCGGGCTCAGCGGACCACCGGCCCCCAGGGCGAGCCAGGCCCCGCCCACACCCCGGATGAGCCGTCGGGGCCCTGCTGCCTCCCCAGGACACACGCCTTCCCAGACCTGGCGGCCGTGTGCCCCTGGCGTCTGTAACCCAGACGGAAGGAAGGACACACAGATGGCTGGCATTTCAAGCCGGATGAAGAAGGGTGTGTCCGTCTCTTCCATGTTCTTGAAGAAATAATCCCAGGCGATGTGCTCCCTCCCACCGTGCTCCCTATTCCTGCCTCCTTCCTCCCTGTGCCTAATGTTGGTGCTGTTCTTGCTGGCAGAGCCGAGAACCCTCGGACTGACGACTGAGCAGGACCGCAGCGACTCCTGCTCTGGAGGGCAGCCCCGCCGTGTCCCGATCCTGCTCACCCCCCGCGGGGCCCCGGCACCCCAGAGCCGTCTGTGATCAGCAACAGCAGCTCCCAGCTCCTACGGTCACTGTGAGGGATAAACAGCACGATCCAGGAAAAGCAGTGATGCCGAGGAGTCCGGCAAGCTCATGCCTGCCGCCGGGGTGGCCCCGTGCCCACCATCCTCAGCCGTGGGGTCCCAGCCGAGGGGGGCCCTCCTCCGTGAAGGAAGACGGCAGCCAGGGACACCGGCGTGGGTTCTGTGGGAGTCTGGCCCACGAGACCCTAGACATGTGTCACTCGCAGATGACCCCAGGGAGGCTGGCGGCTCAGATGCATGACGGTCCATTCCGAGTCCCGCCCTAGGGGTGCGGGGGCCCCAGGCACCACAGCGTCAACGCAGCCCCTTTGAGACCAGCACTGCCCAGCGCCGTGGCCCCGGGATGGCACCAGTGTCCTGATGCCTCGGCCAGACCAGACAGGGCTTTTCTACAGTTAGTTTCTACCTCTTCAGTTTTTAAAGACTAAATACCTCAGGGCCCCTGGGTGGCTCAGTCGGTTGAGTGTCCGACTTCGGCTCAGGTCATGATCTCATGGTTTGTGGGCTCGAGCCCCACGTCGGGCTCTGAGCTGTCAGCGCAGCTGGAGCTGCTTCGGACTCTGTGCCTCCCTCTGTCTGCCCCTCCCCCGCTCGCACTCTGTCTTGGTTTCTCAAAAATGAATAAACGTTAAAAAAATTTAAGACTAAAGATACCTTCTGTGCCACTAAAATGACGGCCACACAACTCACCGGCGCCCCACGCAGTGCTCGGGCTCAGGGACTGGTCGGCAGGGAGGACAGGGCTTTACAGCACGAGTCCCCGTGCCCAGCCGCCCGCACGGCACGACGCTGGGCACGTCCCCACGCCCGCTCCTAGTTCGGCCTTCTTACGTACAGTCACACGTGCTCCGTCACAGCTCAGCCCAGAGAAGCGGGCTTTCCCAGACACGCGCCCTCCTCTTCCTCACGCCTGCTCTCACCCCCGCCCGAGGCTGCAGGGCCTGCCCTCCCAGCCACCCCCGTCCAGACAGGCCTGCAGGCGCGGGTCTCCGTGCCCCCCGCCCCCACGTGATCCCGCTAGCCCCCGGTGAGCCCAGCCTGTCCTTCAGTGCCAGCCCGCGACGCCCCCTCTTCCTGAAGACTCCCTGGCTCCGTCCCCAGAGCCCTGAGCCCTACTTCCCGCTGCCAGCGGGCCCCAACCCTCGGGCGGCTTCCCCACGCCAGCCGCCTGCCCCCTGGTGACACGGGAATCTGCGTTCCTTCTCTCCAACGGCCCCGGGGCGGTGTTTCCTTGTAACTCGCTCACGCGACCTGCAAGCATTACGGCCCGGCGCGCCTCCTGTCCCCGCTCACCACTTCCAACACTTGCATCCGTTCGCGTTCTCGGCGCGGCGCAACAGCCACTTACCCTGCACCGGATCAGGTTACTTGCTGGGGTCCGGAGGGGAGCAGCGTGAAGGTGAAGGGCCTGAACGGGCGGCTCCTCTCAAGGGGCCACGCCTGTTAGCGCGTCCGAGGGCGGACAGCAGCCGTCATGACTCCAGTTAGGAGCGTCTGCAGGCCCCCCCCACGGCGGCCGCTTTAACAGGCAGCCAAGGACTGGGTGTGAGCTGCTAGCCGTTGTTAGTGACAGACTGCCCCTCAAGTACTCAGAAAACTCCTAATTTCTAATGTTTACTTACTTAGCAAACCTATAAACATTTTATTTCAATGCAAGTAATAAATGTACACGTTTAACATATAAAATGGTACAGGAAAGCTGATGAGAGAAATAGAGGAGGGTGGGAGAGGAGGAGGGGGAGAAGGAGGGGGAGGGGAGGAGGGAAGGAGGGAGGAGGCAAGGGGGAGGGGGAGGGGGAGGAGGCGGCGAGGGTAGGGAGGAGGGATATAAGGGGGAAGAGGGGCAGGGGAGGAAGGAAGGGGAAAGGAGGAAGATGTGTGAGTGAGGAGGGAGGGGAGGAGGGAGAGGGAGGGGAGGAGGGGGAGGGAGGGGAGGAGGGGCAGGGAGGGGGCGAGAGAGGGGCGGAGAGACCCCTGGCCCACCCTCCGCATCCCTAACCCGCTCCTTGGTGGCAGGCACCCTGGCTGTGGCTCCGGCTGCTCCGTGGCCACCTCCACACTTGGGTGAGGGGAAGCCACCGTTTCCTGGGGACTCGGTGGGCCTCCCTGCTGTGGCAGGCAGCACCGGCCCCGCGCCAGGGCCCTCCCAGGGCGGTGTGGCGGCGTTCAGGCTCCGTTCTCCGTTGCGTCTGACCCCACTGCGGCGCCCCCCGTGCCCCCGTGCTCACGGAGGTGTCGGCGTGGCACTTCTGCGCCCCCGTCCGCCCCCACCCCGTCCTCTGGCGCTGACACTGACACTTCACCTTGTTAAGGTTGATAACATTCCATTCTATTTTTACTCATAATTGAGTCTCCTGTGCTTTGTCTCCAGTCTACAAAGTTGAAAACCAATTAACCTGAATTAGTTAGCATCGCTAATCAGTATAACACACCAGCCCCTCGTAAAATGGCGCAGTCACAATCTTTGTTTCCTGAGCCCTGCAGGGAAAGGCGCCCGCATCTGTGAGCAGCCGCTCGGGACCCCTGTGCCATCCTGACTGTGGGCCGTCCCCGGTCGGCCAGCGCGAGGGGCAGAGCCCAGAGGGGCCTGTCCCTGGGTCACCTGGACCCACCTGGGTGCGTGGAAGGCCGACGGCCACTCTCATCTGCCCTCAGCCCTGTGAGCATCGTTACCACGGAACCAGCGAGGGCTGTGGGGTCAGACTCCTCCTGCTCATGGGAAACGGCTCCCAGGGCCACGCGCGCGTGAACTTTCCTTCTTCCCCTCACCCAGTGCCACCCCTTTCTGCTGACCTGTCTCTGGGCCAAGCCGGCATTTCAAATGGCGCGGGGGGGGGATGGGGGTGCGCACAGCTGGTGCCTTACAGGACCCCGCCCTCGGACCCGCTGCCGGGCCGGGCCCCCTGGGCTGCTCCTCCCTTCCCTGCCCTCCGTGCCCTCACGTTCTCCCCACGGAAGCTCACTGCCAAATCTCCTGGCACGTTCCGTCCCCGGGAGCACCTCTCCCGGGAGCACCTATCCCGGACACTCCGAGCGGCCTGCTCGTGTGTGGGCAGGTGCAGACGTGCCCCACTCTGTGGCATCAGCCCCCAGTCCCCTGTCGCTCCCCTGTGCTCTGTTCACTCCCCTTTTCACACCCCCAGTGATGCCTGAAAGAAGACTGCTCAGCTGATAGTTTTCGGTAACTGGCGACAGTAAATGGAGGCCCCAGCAGAGAGGCCCCCGGGGTCCATGTGCGGGAGGCGGGTGTGGGCGCGTCCATCCACACATACGCTTCTGTGGTCTGCTCCCTTCCTGCACTTTCCTGTGTGTGTGTTCACCACAATGGTGAAGTTCATTAGAGAAGGGGGCCCGGGACCCCGACGAGTCACCGCGGGTCTGACACCGCACCTCCGCTGGCCTCCAGAACGCGGTCACGCGCTCTGCTTTCCAAGGCCCAGCGCAAGCTGATTCTAAGGTCTTCACAGGTGAGTCATCGGTTTCCTCTAGGTGATTCTGTAGCGTCGTGAAGTCTGGTGTTTCGCTTTTTTACACTCACGCATCGGGTCCTGCATTCAGCACCTCGCGGGTCCTCTGCCTCCTGGGTCCCCCTTCCAACTCAGGGGCTTCGCGCCTTCCGTTTCTGCAGAAATCTACTCCATTTTCCGTTTTCACTTTCTGAGACTTCTGTTCACTGGATATCGATCTTCTGTGTTGATCCTGTGAATTCCTTTCCTTTTCTTTTATAGTTTCTCTCTTTTGTTCTACTTTCTAGAAATTTTCCCCAACTTTATCTTTTTTTTTAATTTTTTTTATTTGGGGGAGTGCATTTCAGGTTTCCAGGAGCGGGCTGGAGGTATAATCATTCCTTTTTTACAGCAAATCGTTCATGTTTTATGACTGCGTTATACTCTTAAATCTCTCAAAGAGACTTATTGGGGTTTTTCAGTTTTTTCCTAAATTGTTTCCTCGTATGTTATTATGTCATGTATTCTAGATTTTCTTAGATGTTTCCATTTAAGACTGAGACTTAACAGCTCAGAGTTCTGTGGGTTGACAATGAGCAAATGGTGCTTTAGCGGGATGAGCAGAGGCACCCAGAGCCTAGGGCGCCCAAGTCGCACACCCGCTCAGGGCCCTCCCCGTGAAGGCTGGCCTGGGGGCACAGGCCGCCCTCACAGGTGGGACCCACCAGGCCCAATGGTCTCAAATACACACAACTGAACCGTCTTCTACCCAGTCCGGGGCGGCTGCGTCCCGAGAGCTGGGGCAGCGCCCAGCCCCCTCCAGTGCGCACCCAGGCACCCCAATCACAGCGCCATTCCAGGGGGGCGCCTCCGTGCACCCCCAGACCGTCCCTGGACTGCGAAAACTCATCTTCCGACTTCCATCCGCTTGCTCACTCTGCCGTGTTGTTTAAGGAGACCCCGCACCGGGTGAGGACAGAGGTCTGAGCCGCTCAATCGCCTGGAACCAGTACTGGATCGGCGACGAGCTGCACAGCAGGGTCCGAGGGCCATCCAGGGACAGGCAGGTGGGGAGGCTCACGTCAGGCCGCACCGAGGCTGCGGCGGCCACTGGTCCCAGGAAAGGAGGGGGCGCCCTGCGTGGTGAGCGCTGGCCTCCCGGACAGTCACTCGGTCCTAGGCCGTCCCGGCCTTCCGATGGAGGGACCTGGAGACCCGCGCGATGCAATCACCCCGCCTGCAGAAACGCCTCGGCCCCTGGGCGGTGCCTCCGCGGGGATGTAAGGCGCTCACGGGAGGCGTGCCTGAGGCGGCCTGCGCCCCGCAGTGAGCTCACCCGAGACACAGGCCACCTGCAGGGACACTTGCGCCATCCCTCGGGCCTAAGACATAAGGACCCTAAGTCCTCACTGAAGGGCACCAGCACAGGGGCGACTGGGACTCTTCCGACTGGAAACCAGGTGCATTCGGAAACTCCCCCAGTTAGCGCCCCTCGGCCAGGAGGGCACACTGCCGTTCAAACGGGGGCAGGGGCGCCCTGGGGGCTCAGTCGGTTAAGCATCCGATTTCAGCTCAGGTCACAATCTCACTGTCCATGAGTTTGAGCCCCACATCGGCCTCTGTGCTGCCAGCTCAGAGCCTGGAGCTGCTTCTGATTCTGTGTCTCCCTCTCTCTCTGCCCCTCCCCTGCTCGCGCTCTGTCTCTCTCTCTCCTTCAAAAGTAAATAAACATTAAAAAAGAAAGAAAGAAACAGGAGGGAGGAAACCGACTCACTGAGAGTTTTCCGTATGGGGATGAGCAGTGTGACCAGGATGTGAACTTGCGTCCGTCTGGCTCCAGGTCACGGCTCCCTCCAGCTCAGGGCAGCTGTCCCCAAATACCACACTGCCGCACCCCACCGCGATGCAACCACCGTGTGAGCAGGGTGCAGCGACCACGCACCTGCCACACGATATCCATGAACCACCACACAACTTCCATGCTACTTCTGCGCTGCGACTGTACAGTGGCCGTGCCATGACCACACCACCACGCAGCTGCATTCCACTACCATGCAGCCACCAGACCGCTGCCACCACGCTGCTCCCATGCCACCCCCATGCCACCACCGTGCCACCCCGCTGAGGCAGCGGAGGGCCCGCCGTGGACAGGAGCGCCGGCGGAAGCGCGGGGGCTGTGCAGACCCAGCCGCGGATCCAGGAGACCTCGGTCTTCCCAAGCATCGGGAAGCTGGGCGACCACACGGCCTCTCATTCGTGTCCCGGGGTGTGGCAGTCAGAGAACGCATCCTAGAGTCTCGACCACCCCGCCAGCACCACGAGGTCCCGTCTGGCACTGTCCTCCAGCCTCCGTGCCCCGGACAGAAGCCGGCCGGTTACGGCACAGGGGGTGCACACTGAACACGGCTCCGGACACTCAAATGTGACGACTTCACGGCAGACCCACCAGATGTGTGTCACAGCCAGACAGACGCAGCCCAGCGAGAGCCACCGCGGCCACACCGTCAGCACACGCTGCCCAGAGCCCTTGCCTGCCTGGATTCCTCCGGTGCCGCGTATATTTTGACAAATGCTTCCTCATCACTCCCTCCACTTTCGGCACAAAAGTTCTACAGTCTCTTCCGTGGGAGCTGAACAGTCCTTTGGCAAAGATTTAGGGAGTCCCCCCACATCCCTGCCTCGCTCTGAGTGCGGGGACACAGCAAGGCCACCGCTCAGGGTCAGGACTGCGAGGCGGCAGCGCAGAGAACGACACACACACAGCCACACGTGAGGAAAAGCAGGCGAACCCAAACGACCCCCGGGTTTGCACCGCCGCCCACACCCTGGTGCAGACTGGCCGTGGTCATGCAGGACCCTGCACGAGGGCGCTGACGGGAGAGCCCGGTGTCCCCGCCCCACTTCTTCCAGCCAAGGCGAGTCTGCAATCACATCAACATAAAAAGTTAAAAATAATAATGCGGGGGGTGAGCAGACTTCTCTGCCTGCCCCAGGGATTCTGGCCCTGCGGGCCTGGTGGGGTGGAGGTGGGTGCATGGGGGTCCCCAGGGGGCCAGGGGCTCGGCTGGACCGGCAGCCACCACCCGGCACGGCTGTGGGCAGCCCTCCACACCCAGCACAGAAGGTCACGAGTACCCGCGTCCCGGGAACGCCCTCGACAAAGCCTCGTGTGTCTCGGCCGATCCGAACGTAGCCACTCAGGTGAACGACCCCCTTCCTTTTTACCACCTGGTCTCTTAAAGGAGCTTCCAAACATTTTAACCAGCTCGCAAATCAAATCCTGGGCAGACCGGTCTTCCCCACGGTGACCCTCCTTGCTTAATTAAACCACATCTAACAAGTGACAGAGACAGGCCGTGTGTGCTGCTTCCCGGGACACCTTGCCAACGAGTCCTGTCGACAGCGCAAGCCCTCCCCGAGCAGATTCGCCGCTCAGGCTCCTCGGCTGGTCCTGGCCGCTGTCACAGGCAAAGCGCCCGTGAAGATGCGTTCAAGGGCACCGTGATAATCAAGCGGGAAGGCGGCGATTGGGAGGCTGACGCAGGGTGCTTTTTAATTATCTGCAGATCTCAACTGCAAAAACGATACTTGTGTGATGTCAAAGTTAAGGGGTGATTAATAATTTCTCTGTGTACTTGGCAGAGGGGTGCTCCAGACTACGGTGATAATAATGCCCTGTCTCGACGTGCTCCTTCATGCAAAGAGTTCAAAATCTCCCGAAGATTGCTTCCCTGTATGTTTCAGCGGTGCTGTGAGAAGAATAAGTAACACCAGTGGGTCAAATTAATGCAGCCCAGTGGGCAGGGGCGAAGCCAGGATCAGAGACGGAAAGCAAGGCCACCGCTGACGGCGGAAGAGGCTGGCAGGTGCCAAGGCCCCGAGCTCGCGGGCTCCCTGACCCCAGGAGAGCGTCGCCGTCCTCCGTCCGTGCCGACCTCCCGCCCCACCCACCCTCTTCCGAAGAGCGTCGGAGGGGAACCCAGAAAGATGCCTCACGCCAACCAGCACAGCTCTCCAAAGGGTTAGGAGAAATTACACCGTCCGCCGGCTGCTGACCAAAGTCCACTTCCCTCCAGGCTCCCCCTCCCCTTCCCTCTCTCCTCCTGAAGACAGAAAACACATCGGCCCTGGTGGCAGCAGGATGGAGTGGGGACCCCACAGCCGCCCCTGCGCAGATGGCAGCTAAGAGCTCTGGGCAGGGCGCAGCGGCCGCCTGAGGGCCCTGGTCGCCCGCAACAGCAGGACGACGGGGAGGGAAGGGCCAGCCTGACGGCCGGGCGCTGCCCAGCTCGCTGCTCCTCCGCCTTGGTCTCCGCCTGGCTTCCAGGCCATCTCAGAGCCGCACAGCAGGCAGCACGGAAGTGAGTCCGGGAGAACCCCCTTTCTTCAAAAGGGGCCCCGAGAGCCAGAGGGTGCGGGGGAGGCCCCAGGGGGTCCTCTCTTCTTCCCACCTGCACCCCACGGCCTTGCTGCGAAGCCCCCGCGGGCACGAGGCTGTGGCGGTACCATGGGGTCCAAGCACACCCAGGAAACACCACTTCCCTGACGGGGACCCAGAAGACAGGCCCCTGCGTTCCAAGCAATCTGGGGGGCTCCGGCTTAGTTTTCTCCTGACACTTTGCCCCCCAAAAGCACCCGCGTTGTGTGAAACCACAGCACGGTGCGTGGGCAGGGCGGGGGCCACAGATCTAAGACTAGGAGAAGCCGGGGCCGTCTAGGCTGGGGGAGAGCCCAGGAGATCCAGGCAGCCCTGGGCGAGCGTGAGCCAGCCCAGGCCCCGGGCCCCCACCGGCCAGGCTCGGGGAACGAAGCCAGCAAAGCACAGGGAAGGCTCCGAGCACTGAGCCGATCCTGAAATCCCTTCCCACAGGGGCCGGGACGAACCTGCGCCCCGAGACGGTTCTCTGCAAGACTGAGACACGGCTTCTCAACCTACACGCCGCTGGCATTTTGGCCTGAACACTGGACGGGGGGCGGCTGTCCCGTGCCCTGGCGGAGGCCCACAGCAGCCCTGTCCTCTGTCCACCGGATGCCAGCACTGCCCACACCACCTTATGTCCTGGGCGGGGGGGGGGAAGGCGGCAAAACGCCACCGGGCTGACAACCCCTAAGTTCAGCACAACTCAGCACCTCCCAACACCACGCTCAGTCCACCCAGGAGACAACTGCACAGCAGCCCGTGCAGCAGACAATCAGGAACACACGACCAGCTTCCAGGAGTGAAGACAACCACACGCCGCCCTGAAGAGCACGGAGATTTGAGTTACCAGACCAAGCCGGGCAGACGCTCTAGAGACGAGGGAAGGCAGAGGTCTCCGCAGAGGAGGAGAAACTATACAAAAAAAGAGACCCAAAGGGAAGTTCTAGGACTGAAAAAATAAATATTTGAAGTGAAGTACAGACCACCAGGAAGGTTCAAGAGCAGACAGCAGACGGCAAAGGGAGTGAGCGCGCCTGCAGCGGGTCCGCGGGAGCTCGTCCGGCTGCGGGACGGAGGGAAAGCGGCTGCCGGATGGAGGGACGGCCTCCAAAGTGAACGGGGCAGGTTCGGTGCCCCAGCAAGGCAGACCCAGCACGTTCCCCGGCACATTCCGCCACACGTTCTACCACATCCGCCCTGTACCATGGGCCCTGCAACAGAAGCAGCGGGCACGCCTGCATGACCCTGATGCCAGCCCAGCGACCTTACGGGAAGAGAAAACACAGACCCGCCCCACTCGTGAACACAGTTACGAAATCCTCCACAAACTTCAGTGAAGAAAGTAAGTAGCATTTTTTTAAGATCGCTAATCATGACCAGGGTACCCGAGTGACTTCGTCAGCTGAGTGTCCAACTCTTGTTTTGGGCTCAGGTCACGACCACGTAGTTCTTGGGATTGGGCCCCATGTCGGGCTCTGCGCAGACAGGGAGGATCCTGCTTGGGATCTGCTCTCTCTGCTTCCTCCCTGCTCACGTGTGCTCTCTCTCTCTGCCCCTCCTCCTTCTCAAAATAAATACTTTTTTTTAATGTAAAAAGAAAAGAAGATAACTCATCATGACCACAAGGCTTAATCCTCGAGTGCAGCTGGTCAACATCTGAGAATCAATCAGTGAGACTCAGCACAGAGAGACCATCGAACAAAACTCCATAATTGTACCTACAGACACGGAAAAAGCATCTGACAAAACTCAATATTCAGGCATGATAAAAACTCTCTGATAAACAGGAAGAGAAGGGAGCTTCCTCAACTTGATGTGACATCTCTACTTAACGGCACAGGTCGAAGGCCTCAGCCCCTGGGATCAGGAACCAGGCAAGCACACCCCACCCCCCCAGCCCTTCTTTCCAACACTGAACTGGGGCTCCCAGCCTCCAGTGCAACGGGGTGAGGATCAGAAATAAAAGGCAGAGAATGGAAAGGAAGAAATAACACAGTCCCCATTTTGCACAGAATAGGACTATCCACCCGGAAACCCCCAAAAGCCTTTGGAAAGGCTTCTATCAAACAAAGACACTCCAAGAACCAGCGACGGAGTCGGGCATGAGCGGTGTCGTTTCCAGGATGGGGCGCAGACCAGTGCAGCGCACGGCGAGGCCGCGGCTCCCACACCAACAGACAGTCATTCAGAGTCGAGGAGGCGATGGAAAGGGTCACCTTTTCAACAAACAACGCTTGTTCGTGGAGACGACCGTGTAACAGACGCCTTGCTAGACTTACCGCAGCACGATAATGAACTCAAGTGAGTCGCAGGCATGTGGAGGAGGTAGACCTGTAAAGGCTTTAAATTAAAAGCAGGAGAGGGGCGCCTGGGTGGCTTAGTCGGTTAAGCGTCCGACTTTCGCTTAGGTCATGATCTCGCGGTTCGTGGGTTCGAGCCCCGCGTCGCGCTCTGAGCTGACTGCCAGCTCAGAGCCTAGAGCCTGTTTCAGTCTGTGACTCCCTCTCTCTCTGACCCTCCCCTGCTCACGCTGTCTCTCTCTCTCCTAGAAATAAAAAAACATTAAAAAAAAAAATTTTTAAAGCAGGAGAAAGCCTTTCAGACTCCGGGGTTAGGCAGTTGGGTTTTAGCTATGACACCAAAAACACGATCTATTCAAAAATTAACAAAGTAGACATCAGCAAAATTAAACATTTTTTTTTTCTCTGTGGAAGACACTTTAAAAAAAATGGGGGAAGCCATAGACTCAGAACCAGTATTTGCAAATGAAATATCTGACAAAGAACCCACATCCAGAATATACAAAGATCTCTCAAAACTCAAAAATAAAAAAACATACAACCTGATTTTTTTAATGGACAAAAATGTGAACAGATGCTTCAGCAAAGAAGATTTATGGATGGAAAATACGGACATGAAAAGCCAGCCAACGTCATTAGTCATCGGGGAAATGCAACTCAAAACCACATTTGGACGGCCTGTGCACAGACCACAGTGGCTGGATTTCAATGACAGATCACACGCGAGCTGCCAAGGACGGAGGTCACCGGGGACTCTGCTGGCGGGACAGACTATGGTCAAGCTGCCTTCGGAAGGCGATTAGCAGTTTCTTGTAAAGTTAAACATACATCTACCCCATGGCCTAGAATTCTCCTTCAAGGTAAGTAAAGCAGGCTGTGATCACACAGAACCGTATGAGACGCTCATAGCACATTTGTTCACACTCACGCAAATCAGGAAAACCCAAATATCCATCAGCAGCCCCAAGCACACACCCACGGGGTACTTCTCAGCAGTGCCAAGCAGTGAGGCAGCGATACCTGCATCACATGGATACGCTAAGTTGAAAGTGCCGGAAAGAGGGGCCACAGATGGATGCCAGTCATGTGTCACTCTGGAAGGGCACAGGGGTGCAGATCCGATGAGGGGCCGTACGGGGCTGGGTGGGAGAGGGCTGACTCCAGGGACGCACAGGGCGTTAGGGGGCGATGACTGCGGCGGGGGCCACATGGCTCTGCAGCTGTCAAAATCTGATAGGATGGTATGCTGAAAACATGGATGCAAATATGGACGCAAATATAAAAACTAGATTTAAGAACACTAATTTAAGATGTCCACATGTAAGCAGCAACGTGCAGGCTAGGAACACCCAGAGGGGAAGTCCTGGGCACTTGCGTGGCCACGGAAGGGCTCATGCCCAGGGACACTCCCGAGGCCATGGAAACAGGGTAAGTGGAGGGGAGAGGCGTGTACGCGGCTGAGTCAGCAGGGCAGAGCCTGGGGTACAGCCGCGGCTGGCTGAGTGCTGGGTGGGAAGCGGTCCCAGGGACACGTGGAGGTGAGGCTGGACGCGGAGGGCCTTCAGTGTGGGGCTCTGGAGCCCGGCATCTTCACCTGGACCCCTCAGCCTATCCGAATTCTTCGGTTCTCTGCCATCCAAACTCTGGCAGGCAGTCAGCCCCGTGCCTCCCCTACTGAATGGGGTGACACCGTCCGTCCCTCCACAACTGAAAGGCATCTGCAGGAAGCTGTGGTGCCGGTTACGTCATAACACCAGGAAAATGCCCCTTCACACAGCTATTATCCGCTGCACGTTTATAACATCGCCTGCCTTCGGGGAGGCGGAACTGGAGGACCCACCCCCCCCACGGACTCGGCCCTGGGTCCCCAGGCATCACTGCCCTGTGCCCGAGTCAGAGCCACAACCCTTCACGAGGATCAATACGAAAACCGTCCATCTGCCCCCAATCTCTCTTCCCCGGGAAACAGGGAGACGGTCTCCATGCTGCTCAAAGACCATTTCGGAAGAGTTTAGTTCCAAGAACTGGAATTTAGTTCTGAGAGTAAGTTCGTTTGCAAATGAATCTGTTTTTGTGTGTTCATGTCTTGCCTACACTGCAGTGTGCTGGGACTATCCCGCTTTCCTGAACGGCAAAAATAAACGCACATCACTATCCCTCTGAACACGCAGGCCCTCAGCCAGAGGACACGCGGTGAGAACGCGGAGCACCAGCCCCAGCCACGCGCAGGCCCCGGAGGAGGCCCGGCCCAGGTACGTGGCCTGGAGCAGGTGGACCGTCGGGGCCCGGCGGCGAGTGAGCACCGCTCTCAGCCCTCCTCCAGGCTGGCGGGGAGGGGTGCGCGAGCCAGGGTGGAGGGGCCGCGGCCGGGGCTGAGTGTCTGCCCGCCGGCTCAGAGCGCCCCCGGGCTGGCTGGCCCTGGGCGGGATGCGGGGCGGCCATGGGGACAGGCTGTGCCGTGAAATGAGGCCGGCCGTGGGGAGCAGGCGGTGCGTGGGGGCGGGGCCGGCCGTGAGGGGCAGGCTGTGCGTGGGGGCGGGAGCGGCCGTGGGGGCAGGCTGTGCGTGGGGCGGGGGCGGCCCGTGGGGGCAGGCTGTGCCGTGGGGCGGGGCCGGCCGTAGGGGGTAGGCTGTGCCGTGGAGGCGGGGCGGCCGTGGGGGCAGGCTGTGCCGTGAGGCGGGAGCCGGCCGTGGGGGCAGGCTGTGTGTGGGCGGGGCCGGCCGTGGGAGGCAGGCTGTGCGTGGGGCGGGAGCCGGCGTGGGGCAGGCTGTGCCGTGGGGGGCGGGGCCGGCCGTGGGAGGCAGGCTGTGCCGTGGGGGCGGGGCGGCCGTGCCGGCCGTGGGGGCAGGCTGTGCGTGGGGCGGGGCCGGCCGTGGGGGGCAGCAGGCTGTGCCGTGGAGGGCGGGGCCGGCCCGTGGGGGCAGGCTGTGCCGTGGGGCGGGAGCCGGCCGTGGGGGCAGGCTGTGCCGTGGGGGGGCAGGGCCGGCCGTGGGGGCAGGCTGTGCGTGGGGCAGGCTGTGCGTGGGGCGGGCAGCCGTTGGGGCAGGCTGTGCCGTGGGGGGGGCCGGCCCGTGGGGGCAGGCTGTGCGTGGGGCGGGGCCGCCCGTGGGGCAGCTGTGCGTGGGGGGGGCGGGGCCGGCCGTGGGGAGCAGGCTGTGCGTGGGGGGCGGGGCCGGCCGTGGGGGAGCAGGCTGTGCCGTGGAGGGCGTGGCCGGCCCTGGGTGAGGCAGGGTGCCGTGGGCCAGGGGCCGGCCGTGGGGGAGGCTGTGCCGTGGGGGCGGGCCGGCCCCGTGGGGGCAGGCTGTGCGTGGGGGAGCAGGCTGTGCGTGGGGGCGGGGCCGGCCGTTGGGGGCAGGCTGTGCGTGCGGGGGCGGGGCCGGCCGTGGGGGCAGGCTGTGCGCGTGGGGGGCCGGCCTGTGGGGCAGGTGGCTGTGCGGGGGCGGCCGGCCCGTGGGGGCAGGCTGTGCGTGGGGGGCGGGAGGGCCGGCCGTGGGGGGCAGGCTGTGCCGTGGGGGCGGGAGCCGGCCGTGGGGGCAGGCTGTGCCGTGGGGGCGGGCAGCCGTGGGGGAGCAGGCTGTGCCGGAAGCGGGGCGGCCGTGGGGCAGGCTGTGCGTGGGGGCAGGCTGTGCGTGGGGGCGGGGCCGGCCGTTGGGGCAGGCTGTGCGTGCGGGAGCAGGGCCGGCCGTGGGGAGCAGGCTGTGCCGAGCCAGGGCCGGCCCGTGGGGAGCAGGCCGTGGGGGCAGGCTGTGCGTGGGCGAGGGCCCGTGGGGGAGCGCTCGGGGGTGAGCAGGCTGTGCGTGGGCGTGGGGGGCGGGGCCGGCCGTGGGGGGCAGGCTGTGCCGTGGGGGGCGGGGCCGGCCGTGGGGGGCAGGCTGTGCCGTGGGGGGCGGGGCCGGCCCGCATGCACCAGGAGCCCCCAGTCCTTTCAACACAAGGCCCAGGTGCAGAGATTCTGCTCCTGTGACCAAGTCAAGCCTGAGATACAACTGAGGGTAGCGCCCTGCTGTTGGGTCCATTCCTTTATCAAACATCCTGGTGAGTAAAGGGAGAGACTGGTTACAGGCATCCTGGGGGGAAGAGAAGGAGGTACTGGAAACAGGTCACGAAATCGTCCCCAGAAACCCCCAGACGCCTCCCCTCTCAGCGCACGTGAAGGCAGGCGTACTCACCGCAGGGCCTGGGCTCCTACCCCCTCACCCCCGTCACCCTGCTGTGTATGACCACTTACTTCATGAGCCACCAGGAACACCCACATGGGGCACACGGATGACAACAGACGAGAGAGGAAAGAAGACAAAGAAAGAGAAGTGGGAGGGAGCACGGAAGGCGCGGTTAAGTGCTGGGGAAGGAGCAGCGTTCTCCGGGCGACCTCGGCGTACTTGAGGCGTATTTAACCACCTGAGCCTCACGCACGTCTGGGTCACCACGCGGCACAATTTCTATTCTACACGCTGCGTCATTCCTGCCCTGTGTGGACACAGGGTCCCAGACAATCTGACCTCGAATCACAAGGAAAATAATATCAACCCTCATGAACGTGTCTTGCAATTTAGCCCACCTCTTGCTGCACGCAGGCCGTCCGTTAAGAAACCTCAAGGTTGTTTCTTAAAAGGCAATCCCCATGACTTTACGACCCTGGCCCCCACCCCGTCACACGACCAGAGTAGTATGAGCTGTCGGCACCTCGGGGCGCCTTCCCGGTGCCCAGTGTGCTGGAGGGGAGGCCACAACATGACAGGCCACGGGAAAGAGCCGGCCACAGGTCCCCTTGCCCAGGACAAGCGACAGGAGTGACGGACTAAGTGCTTTTCTCGTGATGGACCCTTCGGTCCTGCCCGGGGCCATTCCCAATGTGCTGCAAGCACAATAGCTTAATTTACTGTTGTTGATAGTTTAAGTGGACAGCAGCCTCATCTGTGGCCCGAGGTCAGAGGACCTCTGCTCCCCTGCTTGCTCCGCGCTCAGGCTCCATCTGTGGCTGCTTGCAAGGCACCGGGTTAGAATTCCCTTTCTTTTCTAACAAGAGAAAACTTAGTTTACACACAGAAGGAAACAGATAAATTAGAATCCTCTGTCTTCCTCATGGAAGGAACAAGAGGGGGAAAGGCGCTGATTTGCGCCTGAGAACAGCATACATTACTCGGGGTCTCGCTCTGGGGTTGTGACCCTGAAAGGGGGCTCTGCAAACAGTGGTGGCGGACACGGTGAGGGCGAGGGCGCCCGGTCCGTCGGATGGCCCGAAGGGGGTTAACCCAGCCGCCGCGCAAATCCCCGTTTCAGTGGGTCACAAAGCAGATGAGCGTACGTAAAGCTGACGTTTTATTGAACCTAATTTCTTTGCTTCCAAATCTTGGCCGTGCTCACCAACATCAATTATCACCAGTGTGGGGCAGATGGCGGGGGAGGCAGGAGGAAGTCCTCACTGATGGAGACCGGGTCCCAGTGCATCTTTTTATAACTAGAAAATAGGTAGAGGTGAGAGTCTTCCCGGAGAGAAGACCCGGGGTTGGTTGCACGGGTCTGCCCCGGACGTGCGGTCCTCACCCGCTGCACGCACCTCCACCGCACACGGCCTCCCCTGGAAGGGATGCTTCATTTCCCCTTTAATTCCACAAATCGGCCCGCGCAGGCTAAAGCAGCTGCCCCTCACTGCTGCTTCGGTCCCCTGGCGGGTCCTGCTTTTTCCGGGGAGCCCTAAACAGCTGCTGAGTTAATGCCTCCCTTCCTGCGCCCCGTGTCGAGAGCCCCGGCACCCCCCTCCGGGCTGCTGCCACATCTCGGGGTACCACAGTGGAGCCCCTGTTCGCGCCCTGTGTCTTCCCAGGCCTCCCCAGATGATGTCACCTGCCTCTCTGACAGTCAGCATCTGTCACCTCTCCTAACACCCTTGCTATGTCACCTCTCCTTTAATTCTAGTTGGGATTAAACGCCCTTCACCAGTCAAGTCTCTCATCCGGTGTCGATGAAAAACCAGAGCTGAACAGTAAACCTCCCAGACGAAAACAGATTTCTCACTCAGGGGTAAAGCCAGAGAACACGGGCATCAGGAGAAAAGCAGGCTCAAGTCCAAATGCAGCAGGGCAAGCGGGAACTTGCAGCCAAGGAGCACGGCGGGGTGCGTGGACAGCGGCCCACCGCGAGGAAGTGCGGGGGGCGAGGGGGACCGGCTGGCCCGGCCGGAC
The DNA here is from genome assembly GCA_017311185.1 of Proteles cristata cristata. Lineage (NCBI taxonomy): Eukaryota > Metazoa > Chordata > Mammalia > Carnivora > Hyaenidae > Proteles > Proteles cristata. The sequence continues at coordinate 30,585 of JAESUZ010005263.1, read as the reverse complement.
TCCGGGATGGGGCCCTCCAGGCAAGCCGGCCTAGCAGACTCTTGAGAAAACGGGAAGGAAGAGACGAACACAGAAGCCGGCAAGAAGGTCACAAGTCCGGGGAACCCCACCCAGCGCCCGGTGGACACAGTCTGTCAGCAGAGCCTGAGGTCCCAGGGACGATGCCCGTGTCTGGGCAGGCCCGGGGCACGTCAGCGGGCAGAGCTCGGAGCGCGTGGGGGTGCGATCAGGGCCGGGCCCTGTGGCTTCACGGCTGTGTTTTCAGGGCCCCCAGCCTGGAGCAGGGCCAGGCGCACGCTGCACACCGGGCGCTGAGACACGGCTGCTCCCAGGGTGGGCCACCTGCTGGCCCATGTCCCTGTGCAATGGGTAGGAACCCCATCCACTGCACAGACGGCCCCACCGCGGGGAAGCCTCACCTGCCCCCCTCCGCAGGCCCCGGGGTGGTGGGGGGACAGGGGTGAGAGCCCCGCGGTCCTGTCCCGGGAACAACGGGGAGGGCAGCTGTCGCCTCTTCGGGTTCCGCAGAGCCGGGCCCCCTGCTCTTCTCCTAAATCTCAGCGGCCTGAGGACATGGGTCTCTGGGTAGATACCAGCATCTCTGTTTTACACATGGGGAGATGGAGGCACAGGCGCTGAGTCACTCGCCACAGGGACGCTGAGAGGGCGGGACAGACGAGAGCCCCAGTGTGCACAGTGCGCCCAGTGTCCCCGAGGTGGGCCGTCCCGCTGCCGCCAGCCGAGACACATGCTCAGGGACATCACACAGCAAGGGCCCCACGAACCAGACGGCCATCCCCGGCCGGGTCCCCTCCCTCCTCTGTGACCGCCCGTCCCTCACAGCGGTTCCCCGCGTGGATCCCCGAGAACTGAGCCCTGAGGAGGTGCCGTGTCTCACACGGAAGAAGGAAGGTTTAAAGATCACGATGTTGCAAAGTGGCGAACGGCTGTCGAGTGGAATAGCTCCCCTTTGAGGGCTGGTCCGTCGGGCACTCCGACCACAGTCTGCGGGGACAGAGGTTCGAAGAGCTGACAGCCGGGTGGCCCGCCAGCCGCACCTTCCCTGTGTTGCTCAGAGTTGTCACTGTCGTTACAGGCCATTTAATTGTCCAGGCCCCCGTCCAATCTCCACAGGAGGACTGCTTCGTGGGACCCTGCGCTGCAGTCCATCATGGCCACAGCGTGCCCTCCGCCAGGGCGGGTGTTCGCGCACCTTCAGTCCCCTCGGCCACCGCGACCACCGCAGCAGCCAGAATGTGAATAAAGCAGTAACTCACCTCAATCTCTTCGGTTTAATCACGCCCATCATCTTGCATATTTCAAAAGGAGTGCGCGTTAACAGCTTTTACACATGGATGCACTAAGGTCACTTGGATTCACCCCCTCCACGTGGTGCAGGACACGGGCTGACAATCACGAAGGCAGAGTGTCCTGTGCGGCACCTGCCCCTGGGGCTCTGGCTCCTTCTGGTCCCCACCGCCCCCCTGACACACGTCTGCAGACCCTCCTTTCCTGTCAGGGCTCTGCACCGCACTGAATCTGCTCTTAATCGCCAGGGCACAGGCGCTCCAGGCATCAGAACCTTCCTGATGCTCCAGGAAACTGCCTGTGCTGCAGGCAGCCCCAAGCAGCCGAAGGAGCACAGCCCTGGGCCTCCACTCCCCACTCCCTCCCTCACACCCAGATTCTGCACCCTGGCTGTGAACACCCATCACCGACATCTCCCCTTTGCAGCTCTGAACGGGCAGACTGAACTGTGAGCTCCTCCAGGGCAGGACAATGTCTTACTTGCTTTATATGCCCAGCACTTGGCATAGCACCTGGGGCCCAATGTATGTGTGCCAAAGGACTGGGCTCAAATGTCAGCTGGCCGTGATCCGGAGTGACAGATCATACACCACTCTGCCTGGAACACCTGCAATAGACCAACCTCTAAGAATATAGTGCATTGTCATTCCACTGGGGACGAGCATCCTTGTAAAATTCCGTCCAGCTCTGGAAAGATACAGCCCATTCTTGGAGTTAAGTCAACCTACTTTGCTCGGTGACAACGTGCACCAGAGAAAATGCCCTGCACTTAGCAGAAGGAAGGAAATAATAAAAATTAGAGAAAAACTGTGAAAGATTAGAGAAAACTTGTGAAATAGAAACCAGAAAAACAACAAAAAAAGATCCATGAAAATGAGAGTTGGGTGGGTTTTTTTTCTGAAAAAATAAACCGATTGTTGTATCTACACCAACAACAACAACAAAAAAACCCAGGAGGACTCAAGTCCATAAAATTACAAACAAAAGAGGGGACGGTACAATTGAGTCACAAAATATAAAAGCTCGTAAGAGACTAGTGTCAACAATCACATGCCAACAAATCCGACAACTAGGAGAAATGGACAAATTCCTAGAAATGCAAACTACCATGACTGACCCACAAAGAACCAGCCAAGGAGACTGAGTCAGTAATTAAAACCCATTCACAAAGAAAAACCCAGGACCGAATGTCTTCTCTGGCGAATTCGACCAAACATTTAAAGACTCAACTGCGATCCTTCTCAAACTCTTCCAAAGAGATGTACAGGAGGAAAGATTCCCAAACTCATTTTATGAAGCCAGCACTGCCCTGATACCAAAGCCAGATAAAAACACCACAAGAAAATCACAGACCACTATCCCTGATAAATACAGATGCAAAAATTCTCAACAAAATACCAGCAAATCAAATTCTATAACACACTAAGAGGATCATACACCACAACCAAATGGATTTATCCCTGGGACACAAGGGTGGTTCAACACACACAAATCAATAAATTTGGTACATGGCATTAACAGAATAAAAGGTAAAAATCACAAGATCATGTCAAGAGCAGATAAAGCCATTTTACAAAATTCAACATCCTTTTGTGATAAAACTCAACAATAAGGTACAAAAGGAACATATGTGAACACAATACAGGTGGCACGTGACAAGCCCACAGCTCACATCATCCTCGGTGGGAGAAGCGCAAAGGGGCATCCTCGAAGGTCAGGAGCAAGACCACGGTACCCACCGCCACGGCTTCTGTGCAACACGGCACTGGAAGTCCTATCACAGCAATCAGGCAAGAAAAAGAAATAAAAGGCATCGGAACTGGAAAAGAAGAGGTAAAATGGTCTGTGTCCGCAGATGACATGATATTGTACACAAAACCCCGAAAGACTCCACCTAACACCTGTAAGAACTGATAAGCAAAGTCTGTGAAGCTGCAGAATACAAAATCAACCCATAAAAATCAGCTGCATTTCTTTTTATCTGAAAAAGAAACTAGGAAAACAATCATCGAAAAGAATGAAATGCTTAGGAATGAGTTTAACCAACGTGATAGGAGCACAGTACACAGAAAATGTATACATTTTATACACCAGTGAATAAATCATGGATGAAAGAAATCGAAGAAGACACAGATAAATGGAAAGTGTTCCTGAACTGAAAGAATTCATACTGTGAAAATGCCTCTACTACTCAAGACAATATACAGATTCAGTGGATTCCCTATAAAAAATTACAGTGGCATGTCTCACAAAAATAGAAAAGACAATCTTAAAATTCATATGCAATCTCAAAGTCCTTGAATAACCAAAGCAATGTTGAGCAAGAAGAACAGAGCCAGAGACAACACATTTCCTAGTTTCCAATTACATTACAAAGCTACAGTGATCAAAACAGTATGATCATGGCATTGAAAAAAAAGACACACAGAACATTGGAACAGAAATAAACCCAAATGGGGGCGCCTGGGTGGCTTAGTCAGTGAAGCGTCCGACTTTTGCTTAGGTCATGATCTCGCGGTTCATGGGTTTGAGCCCCGCGTCGGGCTCTGTGCTGACTGCCAGCTCAGAGCCTGGAGCCTGTTTCAGTCTGTGATGCCCTCTCTCTCTGACCCTCCCCTACTCACGCTGTCTCCCTCTCTCTCTCTCCTAAAAATAAATAAAAACATGAAAAAAAAAAGAAAAGAAATAAACCCAAATGTATACGGTCAACTAATCTTTGACAGTCTCTAATAATACATAAGGGGGAAAGATAGTCTTTTCAATGAATGGTGTTGGGAAACCTCGGTATTCACATGCAAAAGAATGAAATTAGAATCTTACAGCACTCACAAAAATTAAGTTGAAATGAATGAAAGATTTAAATAGAAGACGTAAAATTGTAAAAATCCTAGAAGAAAACATAGGGAAGATCTTTGATGTTGGTTTTGGCAACAATTTTTTTTTATTGACCCCAAACGCATAGGCAACAAAAGCAAAAATAAACAAATGGTATCACATCACACTATAAAGCCTCCGACCTACAGAACAGGAGAGTATATGTGAAACCAGATATGATAAGGGACAAACATTCACAATACAGGAGCAACTCACCCAGCTCAATAGCAAACAAACAACCAAACAAGGAAACGATACAAAACACAACAAAAAACAGGGGCGCCTGGGGTGAGGGGGACTCCGTCAGTTAAGCATCAGCCTCTTGGTTTCGGTTCTGGTCATGGTCTCACGGTTTGTGAGTTCAAGACCCGCATCGGGCTCTGCGAGGGCGGCTCAGGGCTTGCTTAGGATTCCCCCGCTCCCTCTCTCAGTAAATAAATATTAAGAAAAAAACAAACACATAAGCTGACCTAAAAACCAGCAAGTACCTGAATACAGACTTCCCAAGAGGACACACACATGTTCAAGAGGCAGGAAGAGGTGCTCGACGTCACCCATCACCGGAGACGTGCCCCTGAAGACCACGGCGGGTCACCTCACCGCCCGGCAGGGCCCTCGTCAGAGGGCAGAGAGGGCGCCGGGTGCCGGCGACGACGCGGAGGCAGGGAACCGTGGGGCACCGCTGGTGGGGCGCACCGGCGCGGCCGCCCCCTTCTGGAAAAGACCACGGCGCTCCTAAACGGTTAAGGCCGGAAACACCCGGCAGTCCAGCAACCCCAGCTCTGGGCATCTGTTCAAGCCGCGGCACTGAGGTCAGGACTCCGAGGGGGCGTCGGCTCCCCTGCCCTCCAGCGCCAGAGGTCACAACGCGAGGGCTGCGCGGAGGAGGCGTGCCCGCACGCCTGCTGGAACATTCGTCAGGGGCCGACGGACGGGCGGGCCCGGAGGGCGTTCTGCTAGGTCGGCCCGACACGAAGGCCCAAGGCCGCGGGATCTCCCCTCCCTGTCGGATCGGAAATACTCACGCACAGCCGCAGCGCGGGGCGAGGGACGCCCGAGGGCGGGGGCGGGCGGGGCGCACAACCCGAACCGCGTCCTGACAGCGCGCCGGGCGCGCACACCGTCGGTTCCGTACGTGTCCTCATCGCCCGCACGCTAGTAACGCAACAGCAGCGGCCGGAAGCGCGGGCGCGTGGAAGGTGCGGCCTCGCGGGGAGGGCGTGGCCTCGCGGGGAGGGCGTGGCCTCGCGGGGAGGGCGTGGCCTCGCGGGGAGGGCGTGGCCTCGCGGGGGCCCGCGCGCCCCAGCGCCCCAAACTCCTCCCGCTGTTACATGAAAATGCACAGCTTTTGTGCTTAAGGTGTTTTAACAAAACAAAGGTGGACGTAAGTCAGGCCTTCTTCCTTCCCTGTTTGGCCTCAGGCCTCTGGCGATCAGCCAGGAGCCCAGGTCACCGCTTTAACTCGAACTCACCGAACATGGAGCGGAAGCCCAAGGCCAAGCCGATCCCACGCACGGCCGCAGGGACGAGGCCGGCGTGGACCGCGGGGTGCCCGCCCCCACCCGGGGCCCGGCCGCACCGCTCTCTGCCCCGCCTGCACGTGTCCCCGCTATCGGCCGCCCCACCCGGAGCCCCGCCGCACGCGCCACCCGCTCTCTTCACCGGCCGCACGCGCCTGCTCCCCGGGTCCCGGACCACGTGCGGGTGTCCTCACAAAACTAAAGTCAGCCTCCCCTTGACTTTGCACCGTAGTGTCGTCTGGCGTCTTGAGCTTCAAAAGCTAAATTCACGTCCACCTGCACAAGCGACCCCCGCGTGACAGGACCCCCGGCCTGTCCCGGGCCCCCCTCCTACCAGCTCCCCTTGCCCTGCCCCGTCCTGCGCTCCGGACGCGCAGCCACAGCGAAGAGCACTCGGCCCACACTCAGCAAGCGTGCCCCCACGTGCATACCCCCGCCGCACGGCACGCCCCCACGTGCACACGCGCTCGCCCGCGCACACACGCCCATGTCACTCCGAACCAGGAGTGCATGCCCAGGGGCGGGAGGCTGGGCCCCCGGACTAGACCCCAGTCGGCGCCGCGACCTCCCGGTGGGCGACCCCGCAGACCCGCTGAGGGCCCGGCCGCACCTGCTCCAACGGGAGAACACGGTCCTTGCCCCACGGGCTGCTGGAAGCTTCAAGCGAGATGATGCTCAGTGCCCGGCGCCCGTCCCCCCGTTTGGACCGGGGCTGGCAGGCCGAGGCTCTCACAGTCGCTTGGAGTCACCGTGACCTGTCCGCCTACCTCTCCTTTCACGCGCCCCCGAGCAGAAGCTCCTCTGGGGGGCACGTTCTGTGTCCTCGCGGGCGGGACACGCTGCCCTTCTTGCTCAGAGCAAATCGCAGGCGCCCAGATCTGGGGGGCGTGGGGGGGGGTCCGGGAAGGGGCGCTCCCTGGTTTCCCAACTGTCTGCACAGTGCTGACACGGGGGTGTCTGCGCCAGAGCACCCGACCTCCGGCCCACCCGCCGCGCTGGGAGGCTCCGCCCGCTGGGGAGGCCGCTGGGTGACCAGCCGCCGCCCTTTCCGGAGAGTGGTTTCCGTGGGCGATGGGAGCGGGTCCCTGGGCAGGGGCAGAGGGAGAGGTGTGCAGGGCCCCGCCACCCCTCAACCTTGCTGGGGCTTTTCCTCGGCCAGCTCCTGCCCGTCCACAACCCGTGTGTTTCATGTAATACCTTCCCCTGGATACCAGGCGTGGTGAGGACCGTCCTGTGGTGCACGGGGTCAGCCTCCTCAGCAAACCAGGAGGTGACACACAGGGGCCACCAGCCAGCAGTGATCCAGGTCTTCCCCCGTGGGCCTCAGTCCACAGGAAAACAGTCTCTCTCTGCTACTTAACAGCCGACAAACCAGTTCACTTCATTCACCCATTTCACAGATGAGAAGGCTGAAGCAGAGCTCACTGACTCGTACTGGAGCCTGGCAGGTGGCAGAGCCAGGTCACAGGGCTCAGTTCTGCTCTCTGCCTCCCTGGTTGGGTGCTTCCCAGGCGGCCGGGCCAGGTGGGTGGGTCAGGAGCCTCCCCCTCCAGGCACCTGCACAGGGGACCCCCCACGTCTCTTTCCCCACAGTGTCTGAGCCCCCACCGCCCTCTGGTCACCACATCCTCCAGCTGGTCTGTCATGTGACCACAGAAGGCGGGCTCGACCCTCCAGGCCAGCAGGGAGCACGACCCTCACCGCCCGCTGCTGAGCTCAGGAACGTGCCCCATACAGAGCCCCCCCCACCCCCGGCCAGTGTCGCTCCACCACCCTGCCCCTTGTCGGGACACAGCATGGAAGTGGTCAAAGGCTGGTTCCTGGGCGGCCACAGGGCGCAGCAGCGAGTGACACTTAGTCCATGTCGCAGAGCCTGGCCCACCTCCATGGGGTCAGTGCCCAAGAGGCTGGGACGCCCTTGCGGGCCGTTCACCTGCCTGGCTGGCGGGTCCGCGTCCGCTTTCTGTGTGCAGAAATGCCCAGAGCAGGACACGTGCCAAGGCGGCCTGAGTCTGGCGCCCCAGGTCAGGCGGGCGAAGCTACTCCGTCCACCCGCACAGCAGCTGACACGTGAGTGCTTTCGGGAACAGGAAGGAGAGAGATTACTGACCGTGAACTCCTCCTGGGCGCCTCATAGGATGTGACCTGCGCCTTCAGGACGAGGGCCCTACTATCTGTTCACCAGGAAGCCATCACCCAGAACGAGGACGTTGCCCAAAGTCTCCCAGTTCGTAAAGGGGCCCAATCGTGACCCAAACTCAGCCCTCTGGCTGCACAACCATAAACCCCGCTTGAGGCGCCAAACGATGCTAAAAGAAAGGGGCGGTGGGGACTGCAGATGACAGTCACCGAGGCTGACGCGCTCCAGCTGGGTGTGATGCGCTCCCAGGCTGCAAGGTCACCCGAGGTCATCGTGGAGTCTGGAACGTCCCCACTCCCACCAGGCGCCCTGTGGGTGAGCAGCGCTGGGGACCCACGGGACCCACAGGGCCCACGCCGCTGTCCTCAGCACCCGTGTGTGTGGCTGCCCCTGTGCTGTCAGTCTCCGACTGTCTGATTAAAAATGAAAGAAAATGAATTCTCCCCCCGGCCAACTGCAGTGTCTCTGCATACAAACGGGCGCACATGCTACTAATAGCCACAAATCCATCCCCACCCAGCCGTCCTCTGGCACCGCCGTGCCGCAGCCACTGCTTGGGAGGGGCCGGAAGGGCGCAGGTGTGCCCGGCCATGCTCGGAGCCCGGGGGGGGAGGGGGGTGGCCAGTGGGGCAGCCGTCAGGGGTACCTGGCCATGCGCCCCCGGCCACAGGCGCAGGGGCCACAATCAGAGCTGGAGAAGCTTTGAGGGCACAGGTCCCCCTGATCCCCACACAGGCCCGAAAGGGAGAAGGGGTTGACCCAGGTCACCTGGCCAGAAAGCAGTCAACAGAGAGGGCCGGGGGCCCCCAGAGAGAGGGCTGCGATCGCCTCTCACCGTTCTGTGTGCAGTGTGCTGGCCACGGGCCCCTTGGCCCTGCACCTGGTTACACTGGGGACCCCCGGGCCCCACGTTCAACAGGCCAGGGGCTGCTCTGCACATGCGATCGGGAGCACTGGTCAGATGCCCGAAGGCAGCAGACGTGGCACCAGCCCCACGGCCGGGCGTCTGCCTCCCACGACTTGGGGGACGTCTCTTGTGAATTCTCAGGGTGGGGCAGTGACCCCGCCCACGTGGCCCTGCTGACCCAGCCCCGTCTCCCTCGTACCTGCCACGTGCTCCTGCCCACGGTGACAGATGGGCCCTGAGTCAGGAGTGTGCTGGCCACAGCAAACGCTGAGGACCGTCGGTGGCCTCTGTCCTCAAGGAACCCATGCCACGTAGGAGGACGGGACACGTCCCGATAACGGAAGGGACGCACAGTTCCAGAAACGAGGGCCACTGGGCCCACCAGGGAGAAAGGGCTGGAGGGAAGGGCTTTCTCCGGTCGTGGTCTGCACAGGCCTAAGCTCAAGGGCCGTCTGGAGCCACGCGCCCCGCTTAGCCGCGACACCAGGGGCCACGCTGGACGTGGAGCAGGGGCGGGATCGGTCGGTCGTGGGCACGGCCGCTTTCACCTACGCGTGATGTCGCTCCGACCACGTCTGACCAAGGCCCCCTGCAGGCTGACTCGGGGGAGGGACGGCCACCCCCTGGCGGGAGAAGGCTGTGCCCACAGTGCGACTCCTTCCTCTGTAAGGGGAGCCGCGGGCCCGTGACGGCCCCCCGTGGGCGCCCGGGCGACTGTCCCCCACCCAGCCAGGCTCCGCCTCGGCCGCCTCGCACACACAGCGTGAGCCGCACCGCTGGCGAGGCAGCGGCCACCCCGCCCCGTCCTCCACAGGCGCGCTAGGCGGGAGCACACGACGGGGCGTGGGTTCTCGGGCAGCAGCTCAGGGCTAGCAGCAATTTTAGACACAGAACTTGAAGGATTCATCATTACCATATATTCACTTCTATTTTTCTTCTTCCCGCTGTAGAGAGTCCTGTCTGAATCTCCTTAAACCGTCACGGCTACATCAGAAAGCGGACTGGGCCATCGGCTCGAGAGTTTAGAACAGCCCAGCCGCGGAGCAGGAAAGCGGCTCAGCTCCTTCCCCGGGGGTCGTGCCGCTGGGGGGCGGTGGACACCGCTTCCTTCTCGGCGCCTCGGACGGCGGCAGCGGAAGAAAGCTGCCCGGGAAACGGGCCTCAGGGGCTGAGCGCCCCTCTGGCCAGAGACCCCCCCCCCCGGGGCCGCGGGGACACCCGGGGGCACAGAGGGCCTGAGGTCAGGGCGCTGGCCGGCGCCGGTCCCGGCACCCCACGGCCGCGGCCCTGGGAAGCCGGCTGCGTTCCTGCCCCGAGGCCACACGGGACCCTGGGTCGCGCCAGGCTCGCTCAGGTGGCGGGGGTTCACCGTGGTCCCAGCCGCGCCGCAGACCCCGCCAAGCCCTGAGGCTCCCCCACCTACAGAATGCCCCCATCTCCTGTGGTGGCCCTGCCGTCCCAGACGAGGGACGTCGGCCAGCAGCGGTGCGTCTCCACGCCCCTGCAAGGCGGTCACGGTAACAGAAGTGCTGACCCGCTGGCACACGCCCCTCCAGCTGCCCGGGGAGTGGGGCGGCGGGAGGGGCTGCATTAACTCCCCGGAACCTGGGTCCTCAGCTGTGCGACCCGGACGCACCCTGCTTCTCGGGTGCTCCCTCCCACCACTGGCCACAGAAACGTGGCCGTAGCTCATTCACACGGAGCGGTTCATGGCGACAGAACCAAGGTGGTGCCCTCTCCCCCCACCCGAGGCTGTAGTCCACCGTCTCACCCCACCCCTGCGCTGCAGAGAGCGCCACGCAGGACAAGCCCACAGCCAGGTCCTACGTGGCCTTTGCTACTTCCCCAAAGTGGGGCCACCGACAAGGACATTTCCCTCGTGTGTGGGCTCCTGTGCGAGCCGCCACAACTTGGGGCTTTAATAACGGTGTTGGGGGGCCCGGGGTTCGGTCCTGCTCCCCACTTCTCTGATGCGGATGTGTGCATGGCACCTCCCTCTCCCCAAAAGGAGGTCAGTGGCCGCGGTGACGGCTACAGTGTCCTCGCGGGAGCCCAGTGCAGTGCAGGACTCTGTGGCCCCGTGAGGCCCCCGGCTCAGGGCCTCTCCCCACAGACCCATGCCCGGGACGTGAATGGAGGTCGTGGGCCAAAGGCAAGTGGGGGTCCCTCGGCTCGGCACACGGCAGCGATGCCGGAGAAATGGGCCTCACACGGAGGGCGCCACAGGACCCAAAGATCCGCGGCTCCAACGGGCGTCACAGAGACACGGCCCATTGGACACTCCAGCCCCGTGAGCCCCTGAAGCCCCTCAGGTGGGAGGGCCTGTCTTCTGACAAAGTCACAGTCGTCCCCACCCCAGGGAGACCCCAGTGCCCACCCCATACCCGCCCCTGTGCCTGCCTCACACATGCCCACTCCGCCCCAGTGCCCCCCCAACACGGCCTGCCGCGGGGCCGCCCACACAGCAAGCCCCTCCATTCCCTGTAATTAGGCGGCAGGTACTGCTACCCACTGCTGACATTTATTAAACAACGTGCATCACGTCAGGAGGGTCAGAACCCGGAAGAGCCCAGAACGCGCCGCTCTAACAGCCGGGGAGGTGGACACCCGCCTGGCCTTGAGGAACGCGGCCACCCGGGGTGGGAAGCTGGGGATTCTCAACAAGGGCACGTCCCTCCTCAGGCTCTGCAGGGAGCTGCCGGGCGTGTGCAGAAGGACCAGGAGTTATTGGCCACGCCTGACACTCAGTCACCGAGGCCGTGCTCACGCCGGGACACCGCGGAGAACAACCCCCCACGCGGGTGCAGGCCTGTCTCCCAGGAGGAGGCGCTGAGCCAGGAGCGTCCTTAGATGCGGCCGAGCAGGTGGCCCCCGAGGCCCCGTGGGTGATGCCGCCCTCTGGGGACCGGTCAAGACGGGTCGCCGCAGTTGTTGCACCCCCTGGGCCAGCGGGCCACGTGGTGCTGGAGGGACGAGTGCTCGGTCCCTCTCTGCCCACACCCCTGCAGGCCGCGCCCTGCGCGGGACTCACACCGGGAAGGTCCGCCCCGCCCGACCCGGCCACGGAGCACAGGGTCTCGGCCTCCCCACTGGCCTGCCGGCCACCCCGCTGCGGGCCTCACACTGAACCCACAGTCCACACTTCAGGCAAAAGCTGCCACACAAGACCCGTCCCTCCTCCGTCCCCATCTGGTTAGACGCCCGTCCTCAGACTACAGGAGACGTAGCAGGAGACGAGGCTCCCCCGCTGCTCATTTCTGGGGCTCAGACCCACGCTGGGGAGCTGGCCCTGCACCGTCCCTCCCCGGAGCCCTGAAGCTCCCCGGCCCCGGACGTCTGGGGTCTCCCCTTCCTCACGCTTCCGGGGGCCGCGGACAGAGCGTCTGAACCAGGAGTGGCCGCCTCCCGCGCCTGCAGGGCCCATGGATGGCAGCCACTGGGGTCTACTGCACACACCCACCCGCCCCCGCCCGCCCCCACCCTGCCCCGCTGGGTCAGCTGACTCTGCACACGCACCCCCGCCCGCCCCCACCCTGCCCCGCTGGCCCTGCACACGCCCACCCCGCCCCCACCCTGCCCCGCTGGGTCAGCTGACTCTGCACACGCACCCTCCCCGCCCCCACCCTGTCCCACCAGCCCCCAGACAACCGGCAAGCGCTGCAGCCCCTGCTGAGTCTGAGGATTTCCTCCTGGAAGTGGCAAGGCCCAGAACATTCTGGACGGGTACGTGCAGCCCGTGCACGCTCGCTGTCCGTCGCTCCTTCCTCCTGCTGACCCGGGCAGCTGCCCCGGGCAGCGGGCCACCGGCTCTTCTCCACGTCCACGAGCCTGACACGGCCCCAGTCAGTGCCCGCCGGGGCCCGGGGCCTCGCTCCCACAGCCCCGTGACTTCAGGCAGGGAGGGCCCTTCCACAGCCGGGCCTCATCTCTCAGGACCCCGGGGACCAGAGACCCCCTGGGCCGCCGTCCTGGGTGGGGCTGCCCCTGCCCGGAGCCCCCATGACCCTGGCTCCATGCGACCTGATCGTGTGTGTGGTCACAGCAGGCCGGGTGACACTCGCTGCCCCGTCCTGCTCGTCTGGGGGAACACAGGCACCTGCGCACGGGAGACGCGGGGCTGCGGGGGGGCCCCCGCGTGTGCACCGGCCGGGCGCCCGATGAAAGGCGGGCCGGGGCTGCCACGGCCAGTGCTCCCAGCCCCAGGCACACGAAGGGGCGCCACGTGAGGAGGTGGCCGGCTGCGTCAGGCCGGGGATGCCTGCTCTGTGGGGATGAAGTCGGCCACGAGGCCACGGAGCCCCTCCCTCGGCCCTGGGGTGCGGGGCTCTGCCTGCTGGGCAGAGGGCAGGTGTCACGGCAACGACACCTGCGGAAAACGCTTCACGACCTCCGAAGGGACAGGGCCGAGGAAGGCACTGCCGCACCCGCTTCGGTGATTTCTCCAAAGCTCATTTATCTTTACAGAGAGAGAGAGAGAACCCGCCTGCGGGGAGGGGCAGAGAGAGGAGAGGAGCCCAAGCAGGCGCCGCGCTGTCAACACCAAGCCCGACACGGGGCTCCACCGCATGAATCCCTGAGATGGTGACCTGAGCCTGGACCAACAGCCAGACGCTTAACTGGCTAACCGCACACCACTGTCGCTGGGGCGCCCCCGCCCCACCACGCCCCTGCCCTGCCCCTCCCCTCCCTCCTCTCCAGGGCCTGCGCCCGCCCCACCCCTCCGCTTCCGCACAGCAGCCTCCCAGGCCAACCAGCACCTCTGTTCTGGCTTCAAGTTTCCAAGTCTCTTGTCTGCTCACCCGCCTCCCCAGGGCTGGGCCACCGCAGCCGCTCTCCCTGCCTGAGGGCCGGTTCCCACTCTCCGGTGCGACCTGGGGGGCAGCCGCGGCCCCAGCCCAGCCCGGGGCGGGGTGCACACGGCAGGGGCCACACCCAGTGCTGAGCGCACGCAGCGGCTCCAGACACCCTTGTTGGATTGGACGGATGAGGCCACACGGCCAGTTCGTGCCACCAGAACCCTTTCGATAGAGGCCGAGGAGAGGCGCGTGAGACGGGGGTGGGGGGCCCGGCACCACGCCCGGGGGCCTTGCATTGCAGGTGTCAGGAGGGCCAGGACCGCCGGGGGGCGGGGGGGCAGGGTCTGCAGAGGGCTGGGAGGGCCAAGCCGACAATGCAGTGTTCGACCCTGACGTCTGTGAGCCGGGGGAGCGAGCCCACCCACCACCCAGTCGCTGGCAGGGGGGCCCGACACTGACCCAAACAGGGCACTTTCCCTCCTGCGAAGGCGCCACAGAGCCACGTGGGCTTGACCCCGCGGGAGGTCAAGGAGGGACAGCGGAGCTGGTTTGTCAGGTGCAGAAGGAGAAGCATGTTGAAGAGGTCACGCAGCCTGACAGGGAGCCTGACACAGGATGTCCCGACCGCAGAGATGGGGGACACTGAGGGACAGGCAGGCTGGGGCCAGAGCCCCGAGATCCAAGGTCAGCGGACTGGCTGATCGACTGAACAGCCATGAAGGGCTAGTACCTATGAGGTGACGTTTCAGATCACAGCCTGCAGGCCACGTCCCCGGGAAGCCACCAGGGCTCCGTGGACACCGGCCAGTCCCCTCGCCATCACTTCCTGGGACCGCAGAGTGCAGAACGGTTTCCCCGCTTGGGGACGGGGCACGAGCTCTGGCCCCTGGGATTCTGGGGTGCTTGCGGAGTCCTCCCGCGTCAGAGAAAAGGACATCGCAGAAGCTACAAGGCGCAGACGTCCGCTTAGGAGGCAGGAGAGTGGGGTCCGTCTGCACTCTTGAAAGGGTCTCGCGGTCACACCCGCCCTGCAGCGCACCCGGCCGCGGCTCCCCGCGCTTTCAGGGAAGCAAGGGCTCGCATTTTCCACAAATTTCACAAAAACTCAGGTGGTAATCAAAGTACTTCAATTATCCATCCACGTGTCCAACGGCTATTTTGTCTTGAGATGGAGGATCAGTATCCAAGCATTTGCTGTCTCCACAGAGAGAAGAGCCCAGGGAGGGGAGGCCCCTGTTCCCGACTCGGCAGCTTGGGGGACAACGCTGGGACCGCCAGGCGGCCGGGCCGGTGTGCCCCGCGAGTGCCCGGCCTGTGCCCTGCGTGTGACCCGTGTGTGCCCCGCCTGTGCCCGAGTGTCCCATGAGTGCCCCACCTGTGCCCCACGAGTGCCCCGTGCGTGCCCCGCCTGTGCCCCACGAGTGCCCCACATGTGCCCAGCCTGTTCCCAGTGTGCGCCCTGTGTGTACCCTGTGTGTGCCCCGCCTGTGCCCTGCGTGTGCCCCGCGAGTGCCCGGCACCTGACGGCGGGCGGGTCCTCCCCCGCACCCTCCCTCCCGTGCCCTCCGGGACACGCCGTGCGCCGGGCCGCGTGTACCTCCCCCGGTGCTCCCCTCTGGCCCCCGCGGGCACTGGTCTTCCCAGCCCCAGCCCCACGGCGGGTGCCCCACAACACACTCCCTCCCCACGCAGCCGGCCCAGGCCTGCCCGGGAGCTCGGCTCCCGGAGCCAGTGCTGGTGGACGTGGCCGCGGGCCTTCAGGGGCATCTCAGTTAGCAGCTCGCAGGCCGCGTCTCCGCTCCCTTCTCGGTCTTGCTCGTCCCGGCAACGGCCCTCGTCGCCCTGACCAAACGCTGGGCCTCCCTGGCTCTTTCCCTCGTCTCACACCGACTTGTAACCTGTTAGCAAGTCTGACGGCCCCACTGCGGGTCCCTCCGGAAGCTGACGCCCTCCCGCGTCTCGACACCACCTCGGTCGGCAGCACGTGGCCAGAGCCCACGTGTCCTCTTGAGTCCTGAGCTCTGGCCCCTGATCCGAAGGGCAGCTCGGCCGGGCGGGCAGGTGCACGGCGCCCTGCGGGCCGCAGGGAGCGGCGGGCGCAGGCGGGGAAGCAGAGCGAGGCCGCCCTCCCGGCCCGGAGGCGGGTGTCAGGGAGGACGGGGCAGCCCGCTGGGCCTTCTCACACCGACGTGGAGAATCTCCTGTCGCTTTTGGGAAGCGGGGGCTTGTTTCCCGACGTCCCACCCCCCAGGCGCTTCGGTGGGGCAGCGAGGGCAGCGGCAGCCGCAGGGGCCCTTCCCCAGGAAGGAGCAGGGCGCTGGGGTCCCCGGGAGCGCGCCCGCGCAGCTCTGGGTCCTCCCGCCACGGGCCGGGCCCGGAAAGCGCTGGCGAGAGTCAGGGAAGGCCGCGACGGCATCCGCGAGTGGTTTACAGGCTCCCCGATGACAGACACGCGGACTGGTGGCACGGGACGGTCCAGAAACCGCCGGCACACGTGGGGCCGGCTGACTTCCAACAAAGGCGCAGAAGGTCAGTGCAGGGACAGCCTCGTGACCAACGTGCTGGAGATCAGAAGTCCCCGCGGGACAAAGACCGCGTTTGAACAAGTGGCTCACCGCGCCCCAGGTTCAAACCTAACACGAAAAACTAGGAAACTTGCAGGAGAAAAGCAAGCGTGTGCCAGACGTGGACAAGCCCCCTCGGTGCCCTGCAGGAGACACGTGACGAAAACGGACGCAGGACGGAGCCAGGAGGAGGCGCTGGCCCAGCACGCGGCCGCCAGAGGACGTGCGCTCGGGGCGCGGAACGCCTCAGGCTCGGGCCCTTAAACAGACGGTGATTAACAGTCAACTTCACCACAGAACAGTGGGCTTCGCCCACGAGGACACAGGTAGATGGTAAGCAAGCACACGAACGATGGTTCCGCGGCGTTAGCGCCGGCAAGCGCAGGTGACGGCCACCGCGGGCCACCGCCACACACCTGCTGCGGGCGAGCGTGCAGCGGCCGGCGGGGAAGGAGCAGCGGAGGGCCCCAGCAGGGTCAGCCCGCGCTCCTTGGGAAAGGTCCGGGGCTGGGGGCCGCAGGGTCCACGCTGCCGCTGCTGCTGTGCGGGCGCACCGCGACCACGTCTAGGTGGACGGGGTGCTGTGTGGCACCGAGGCCCCGCCCGGCACCGGGAACGACACCTGCAGCGACTGGGGAGAGCGCACCAGTGCTGAGCGCAAGTGCCGCTCGCGGAGGCAGGCTGTGCTCCCTCCCGTAGGGCATCCGCAGGGGGGAAACCTGAGGGTGCCCGGGGCCAGGCTGCAGAAGAGAGGGGGTCCGGCTGCGGGCGAGGAGACTGTGGAGGAGCGGGGGGCCGGGCTGCGGGAGGGGAGGCTGCTGCAGAGGAGCGGGGGGCTGGGCTGCCGGAGGGGAGGCTGCAGAGAAGTGGAGAGCTAGGCTACAGGAGGGGAGGCTGCAGAGGGGTGGAGGGCTGGGCTGTGGGAGGCTGATGCTGCAGAGGAGCGGAGGGGCGGGGGGGCTGTGGGGAGGACTGCAGAGGAGCCACAGCCGGGCTGCAGGCAGGGATTTGGGGGGAACCCAGTGTTGGATGGGGACGGGCCATCCACGCGGGTGGGAGGGTCACGGACCGCACACTAAACGCACAGAAACAAAAGCAGGGACGCAAGAATCGGCCGTGGCCCCGGCCCCGCGTCCGTGCCTCCCTCCGGCGGCTTCTGTCCTCAGGTCCCGGCCTCTCACTGTCTCCTCCTGCCACTCCAGTCCTACCAGCCTTGTGCACCCCAGGGCCTTTGCATACGCTCTCCTTTTGCCACAGCTCCCCCGTGCGGTCACCTTCCGAGAGGCCCTTGGTTCAGAATCCCCAGAGCGCGCGGCCAGGCCTGCTCTGAACTCCTCCGGCGTGCGGCCCACGCTTCTGTCTCCAACAGAACAGACACACCAGGCCCCACCTGGCCCGCCCCCCACGTGTCTGCCCCTCCCCGTGGCTCATCACCTCTCACCCCTGAACAGAAGAAACAAACTCCCAGATGCGCCCTTCCGGGCTCACAGTGCCCTTAGGAGCGCGCGGGCACGCACACGCATGCACTCACACGCACACACACACGCACGCACACGCACACTCAGGGACAACAGACGGAGGTGACCCTTCAGAACCAGTTCATCCCCCAGACTGTGGCCTGGGCTGTCCCAGAGAACCACACCCGAAGGCCGAGCGTGGACGGTGAGCAGCCCGACGGGAGTCCCAGGCCCGAGGGGGAGGTGGCTTCCCCGGGGACACCCACAGGGGGACCCCCGCGCTCACCGCCGGGGGGCAGCACAGACCGCGGGCCCACGCAGGAGGACTGGGCCGGAGTCCACACGTCCTGTGTCTGGCCCAGCACGCGGTAGGGGTCAGCACCGCGGTGAGGGACGTCACGCGTGCACCTTCGGGGGACAAGGAGTCACCCCCCAGTGCCATCGGCACGAGGCGAGCAGGACCCGGGATCGGGGCCGAGGCTGGCAGGAGACGCCTGCTCCCGGCCACGGTCAGCGCCCCCGCTCGTCACCCAGATGCCACGGTCCACACACAGACGGGGCAGGGCCCGGAAGGAAGAGCAGGTGACGTGCCGCAGGGCCTTGCTTGTTTCACTTTTAATCTCAAGACAATCGTGAGTTAATATCATGGAAATGAGAATCTTTTAAGTGAAACTCCCACCAGCCTCGAAGAGCCCAGAGAGCCGCAGGGGCAGGGGCGGGCGGGCAGGCACGGCCCGGCGCCCTCTCCGGGGACGGCGCACGTCGCCGAGGCCCCCTCCGTGGAGCGGCCAGCCGGGCTACAGCAGGATGTGGTACTTCAGCGCCCGGGGGACCCGGTTGATGACGAGCCTCCCGTCGTAGCTGAGGGAGGCGAAGAGCCAGGGGTCGGCGGAGGACCAGTCCACGGCGTACACGCTGTCTTCGTGCTCCTCGTAGGTGGCGATGACGCTGTCCTGCGGGGGCTCCTGACCCCTGCAAGGCACCAGAGACACGCATGAGCGGGGCGGGGGGCGCGGGGCACAGAGATCTCGTCTCCAAGTAAAGTTAGTCGAGCTCGCGTAAGCGGAGGAAGAATTCAGACAACGGAGCAGGAAAGAACCTCCAAGCAGAAGGGCCGGCCCCACCTCCCTGCAGGGCTGAGCCGGGCCGTCCCAGGCCGTCGTCCCCGGGAGCCGGGACTCTGCAGGCAGCCCCCCTGGCGGACAGAGCAGCCTCGAACAAGAAACGTCCCCTGTGACCTCCGCGCTGCCGACAGAAGCAGCCTCAGCCGCACTCCGCTCACAGCCAGCGGCTCTGCCTCGAGCCCGGGGCCGGGCCACGCCTGCTCCGCACTGGCCAGGAGTGGGACCCACAGGGCCCCGAACCCCCAGGAGCCAGACGTTTCTCAGGAGCACGAGCCGGGGCTGAGCAGATGCCATCAGGACTGGAGAAGAGCGCCCGGGAGGGAGTGTTTGGGAACCGTGACGGCTCGGGGCTCGAGGTTTACCACGTTCCCTGGAACCCCGGGGTGGGGCGGGGCGGGGCAGCCGCTGGGGACGAGGCCGCGGCGAGGGCCACCGCCTCCAGATGAACCACACACCTCGACTCCAAGCCCAAGGAGGGGACACGGGTGACAATCTCTCGCTCACAGGGATGGCCGAGCGATCGATGCACATCAGTTCCCGTTACCCCGAAGTGCACGTTTAAAGACCAGTGACGACAGCCTTTCAAATCTCCCGCGTGGCGTTCAGCAAGAAAACGTAAAGACACTGAAAAGATCTACTTTAGGACCCACACGAGGGGACGTCAGCTAATGTGACCCGACCCTGATGCCCCTGTCGCGGGTGCCGACGCCCTCCGGGACCGTGATTCACGCACAGGCCGTGGCAGGAGCGCCCTGACCACACAGCGGGCACCTCTGCCGGGAGCCACCCGGACCGCGAGGAGGCCTGGGGAAAGGAAGCCCCCACGACACAGAGCGCGCGCCCTTACTTCTCCTCCGGACGGCACTCCTCATGGTCACTCAGGTCGTCGTCGTCCACCAGGTGGCCGAAGGGCTCGGAGGAGATGGACACCATGTTGGACAGGATGACCCTGCTGTCGCTGCTGCCCGTGAGCACAAGCTGGTCGTGCGAGTGGTTGTAGCGGACGTTCCACACCCTGCGAGGCAAGGAGGCAGCTCGAGCCGCGCTCAGACCTCCCAGACGGGGTCGCGGCGGGACCGTCAGGGCGCTGACCCCAAACTGCAGGGTCTGACGTCAGGAAGTTCCCAGGAGAGGCCTAGGCTCACTGCGCTTCTCTCAGACCTTCTCTGACGTCCCGGATAAGAGAGACGAGACGGAACGGAAGCACCCAAAGCCCTAAAATCTAGAACCGCCCCAGAAGGAAAGTACACCGATGAATGGGCGCATGCAGCCCGCCCCCCCTTCCCCCAGAGCAACGTCCACAAACGCTGCCACGGGCTGCGAGCATGCTCTGGGCCGGGGCCACCGACACGCACGCCCAGGGAGCCTGCGGAGCCGAGCAGCCGCCGGCAGCCCATGCGCAGCGGCCAGCGGGCACCGGCGCCCCCCTCGGCCGCAGCAGTCACAGCAGCTTACGAACTTGGCAGCCGGGCTCTGGCATTCCGGGTGTCTACTTGTCTCACTGCGGAAACAGCGTGGCTTCCGCTAAGTAACTCAAAGGGCTCGGGGATTGTAGGCCAGGACACGTCAACTCTCCTGCGATGTGCCCACTCTGGCCCGAGCAAGGACTCCTGACAGCAGCTTCGTCCTTCTAGATGTTTCTTCCACATACGCACACACACACGCACCCGTAGGCATGTAAGTATATACACAAGTGCACGCACACACAAGTGCATACACACGCCCAGTACAGAGGCATACACCTACACGAGCATACACACACACAAAGATATGTGTGCACACACATACGAGCACACATACAAGTGCACGTGTGTGCACACAAGCATGTGCATGCACGCACGCGTACGTCACACTCATGTGCTTACCTGTGCAAACACATACACATGGCTTATTGGAACAAAAACCAGCTCACGCCATGCAGGTTGGTCTAGCGCTGATCTCTCACACCCGGGAAGTACGGGGCACGTGGTAAACACTAAGCAGCGCCTGAGAGGCCCTCCGCGCCTGCACACACGGCTCTCCTGTCTCGCCTGCTGCACACCCCCACCGGACGGACTAACCGAGCCCCTGCGCACGGGCACCCGGGCAGTCTGCAGCTTCCCGGCACCACGAACCACGCTGCGTGGCCATCTGTGCAGACTGTTTGCACGTTTGAACCGGCACCACTTCGACAGCACGCAGAACGGAAGGTTTTGTTCTTTTCCCGTATTTACAAATCACAAACATTCAGATTTGGAATTAGCATTTCCTTAGAAAACAAAAACGGGCCTGACTGAACGATTCACGGCTGCGCCTTTCCAAACAGGGAGTAGAGAGCAGACAGTGGGAAGCCCCGCCCGCCCCGCCCGCCCGCGGACAAGTCCTACCAGTGCGAGTGCTCCTCCAGGCTCTTCACGGGCTCCGTGACATTCCGCGTGTCCCAGAACTTCACCTTGCAGTCGTCCCCGCAGCTGGCCAGGTAGTACTGCTTGTTGGGGTTGAAGTCCAGGTCCCGCACCAGCTGCCCGTGGGCGTTCTCGATGCAGTATATCTGGCTGCGGAGAAAGCGAGGGGCGCGTGCAGAGCACGCAGCGGGCGTGAAAACTCCCCTCTGCAGACTCGCCCCGTCTCCCGCTCCCCATCGAGTGCCGGCCTTCGGGGGCCACGAGCCTGCCACGGGCCTGCAGGCCGGGGGTCCCCCTCAGCGCCTCTCCCAGCGGGGCCCAGGCCGAGGCTTCCGCAGGAGCACTCCTGCGACCCCCGCGAGCTCAGGAGGGGACACGGGTTCACGGCTGTCACCAATGTGACCTGGCACCTCGAGAACGGGAAGGAGTCAGTGGGACTGCCCCTGCTGTGAGGAGTGCGGACAGACCGACTTCCCGGAGGGCGGAGGGAGAGAAAGGACACGGCCGGCGGCAGGGCGGGGGCACACTGCTGCTGGGGGCAGGGACACAGACCGAAGGATGGAAGAAAAAACCGGGAAAGCAATAAAAAGCAACGAAGGAGACAGCGTGTGTCGTGGCTGGAGGCTGTCCACCCGCTCACGGCCCCCGCGGTGCTGACACTGCGGGCGCCTCTACCACCGCCCAGAGCGACACAGGAGACAAGGGGCACTTAGAACATCGGGCACATGCCACACACATGCCCACATCCACGTGCGTCCACACACATGCATGCACTCATGTGCACACGCATCTGTTCACAGACACAGGTGCATCCACACACCCACACGCATCTATACAGACACGCACCCACACGTGTGTACACTCGTGCATATGCACACATTCACAATCTGTACAGATACACACGCACCCACACATACACATGCGCTCATACACAAGCACACACATCTGTGCACAGAGACGTGTGCACCCGTTTGCACACACTCGTGCACACCGGCACGTACATCTGTACACATGTGCATCTACACATATGCACACTCATGTGCACTAACACATGCACTCACATCTGCACATGGTCACGAACACCCACACATGTGCACTCACATTTGCAGATGGACTGCATCCACACGTGTGCACACACTCATGCACATGTATACATCTGTACACAGACACGTGTGCACCCACACGTGCACGCACTCATGTGCACACACACGCGTGTATGCACAGACCTAACGGAACCCTGACTTCCACTGCTCCCCCTAGGGTGGAAACGAGAAGATTCCATCCGCGTGAGGAGCCCTGACGTCAGAGACCCAAGGGGAGGGGCAGGGCACCCGGGAGGCTGCCGGTGGCTGGGCCTCGCCTGCGACCACCCCGGCCCGTCTCCCCGGCATCCGCGCGGTGGTGAGCCGGGGGCAGGACCACCTCGCGCCGCTGACGACCATGCCGAGCGCCCTTGAGGTGGGAATGTCACTCCCTTCCGTCTCCACGCCGGGCTTGCCAGCCCTGCACCACTGTAAACCCTGACGCGGTTCTTATATCCTGCATCTTTCCAACACCTAATGGTTTTTCCTAAAACAAGATACCCCACACGCGACACCTTCCATGTGAAATGGGCAAACGTATAAAACTAAAACCCCAGCAGGTGCTGGGGCGCTGCAGGAACAGCCACACGTGCACAGAACACTGACCGAAGCTCTACCGCGTGCCTGGTGGCAGGGATTTTAACACGAAAGCACCGTAGGTTCCAAAAACAACACAAAAAGCCCCCGGCTAAGTGAAAACCAAAGGTGTTGGCAGAAGGAGAACTACTCCTGTCCCGGGGCAGCCCTGGGCAGAGGGGTCCCCACGGGGCACGGCCACCAGTGCCCCTCGTCTGTCCCGGGGCAGCCCTGGGCAGAGGGGTCCCCACGGGGCACGGCCACCAGTGCCCCTCGTCTGTCCCGGGGCAGCCCTGGGCAGAGGGGTCCCCACGGGGCACAGCCCCAGTGCCCCTCGTCTGTCCCGGGCAGCTCCTGGCAGAGGGCCCCACGGGGCACGGGCCCCCAGTGCCTCCTCGCTCACCTGGCAGCCCTGGGCAGAGGGGTCCCCACGGGGCACGGCCACCAGTGCCCCTCGTCTGTCCCGGGGCAGCCCTGGGCAGAGGGGTCCCCACGGGGCACAGTCGCCCAACACCCCGTCTGCTCTCGGAGGAGGAGCCCTGGGCAGGGGGTCCCCATGGGGCACAGTCGCCCAACACCCCGTCTGCTCTCGGAGGAGGAGCCCTGGGCAGGGGGGTCCCCACGGGGCACGGCCACCAGTGCCCCGTCTGCTCTCAGTCTGGGCTTGGCAGCACCAGTCACCGAGTTTCTGATCTCCAGAGACTGCAGTTCTCCTTCCCGTCCTTGAAGGGACAGTGGGAACAGAGGGAGAGGTGGCCACGGGACCCACAGGCGGCACGTCCTTCAGGCTCGTGGCCCTCGGCTTCCGGCTTCCAGCAGATCTTCACACCCTGAGGAAGTGGCAACTCATTATTTATTAGCCCCTAGTTTTCAGAGGGGCCGCAGAACGAAATTCAAAGTTGTGCCCCCACCCTTGAAGGCAACACAAGTTATTTCACGACATCCGTGTCTGCAGCTCGCTGATGGATTAGGGTGTGCTGAGGGGTAAACTGGATCTTAAGAACGATTGCCCGGCTCCCGTTGCCATGGCAACAGATGTGCACACCATCACTCCTCTGCCTATCAAACCACACCTGGAACAGAAAAATCGCTCTTATTTGTTCCATTAGAACCGCCGGCTGCTGCACATAATGACTTAAATGACAAACTGCGGTGACCCGGGAGGTGTGTGTCTTAAAGGCACAGAAACGGTCACAGACAACTCCCCAAGCCTGACCTGGGGGCTGCCCCTGTCAGTGTGTGCGGGCTAATCACGGGGACCAGGAGCCTGCGGCCACCCTCCCATTGGTGAGGTGCCACCAAAGCCCGGTCCTAGTTCTCAGGACAAACCGCCACCACTCAAGGGACATCCACACAAAGAGTAACAACTGGGGAACTCGGTCCACCGTGACGGCTCTGCCAGCTCCGGCGGCGGGCGGGGCCAAAGCCAGAGCAACGGCTTCCTGCAAATGCACGCACACACGTGCACACACAAACACGTGCGCTCACACTCACATGAACACACACACGCACGCACACCCAAGCGTGCACACACATGCACACACGCACGACGCCGTGTGCCCCAAATACATCCGACTCAGAGTCGCCCCTCGCGGATGAAGAGGGGCGGAGACGGGGTGGTGCCCAGGGCACGCCGCGGGGTCACGCCGGCCACTGACCTCATGCTCCGTGTGTCCCACCCTCGGATGGTCGTGTCATTGGCGGTGGCCAGCTGGGTGCAGGTGTGGTGAGGGCTCCACCGTCCCGAGGTGAACTTCAGCTGTCCCTTCCCTTCTAGGGACGCCGAGCTGGCCAGCTGGTAACAGATGGTGTTCCCAGGGAAGGAGGGAAAAACAGCATCGTGAACCTTCTCTCAGGAAACTTAAGAGGACACTTGTACGCACAGGACATTATTGAAAATCATTATGGAAAATAATTAGGGAATTCTGTCTTTGTCACCTCCCCTTAAAAGGCAAACGTGTTATTTGGAAAAAAAACTATAAAACTGAGCCCAAAACAAAACAGAAAGCGCATGACATTACTAGACCCTGTGCTGGGCAGGACCCCAACCGCTCCCAACCGCTCGTGCAGTCGGCCCCCCGCAAGGCACGCCTGGCCGGCGAGGTCCCCATGGCCACTCCAGGTGCACGTGTCCTGGTGCCCCCCCCGCCATCTGGAGGGCCTTGAACCCCTTGACCCCGGAGGTCTGACCAGCACCCCCCCTCCTGAAAGTCAGGGGCTCCGGGCTGTGAGCCTGGAGAGGAACTTCCCGCCACTCGCTCCCCACCCCCCACCCGCCCATGTGACACTTCATGTACCATGACCTATCTCACTGGCCACGCTGTTATTTGGTTTGGGGGCTGACCCTCTACCCACAGGGACCTCTGCACAGGGGGAGCATCCAGGCTTCGTCCGTGGGCCACTCTGCCACACGTCCCCAGAGGGCGCCACTTCAACCCCGTTACCTTGAACAGCCTTATTCTCAGAGCCCTCAGAGGGTCCCTGCAGCCAGGCCACCGCAGCCCTGGGCCGGGGCCCGTAGGAGGCCTGTGCAGGTCACTGGAGGCAGTAAGTGTCTCCTGTGACCTCCCGGGTCCCGCAGTCCATCCCCCTCCCTGCCTCATCAGGGCCCTGCAGCATGGGCCAGGGAGAGTCCCCAAGGAGCCAACTGCAGCCCTGGAGAACACCCCTTTTCCCCTCGGGGATACTGGCCCAGGTGAGACCCCTGTAAGATCAACTTCTCCGAGGGACCCCTTCTTTCTAGGACGCACTGCCCTGCCCCACTCTGGGGACGCTTCCCTTCTGTGCACGGCTTCCTGGCTCAAGTTGGCCCAGAAAATGCTCCTGACTGACGCGGGACGTCCCGCAGACAGCGAAGCTCGGGGCTCATCACGCCCTCGCTGAACCCTTCCCGACTGCGCTGGGGCTGAAGGGCCTGAGGTCCATCAGCAGGGGGAGGTGAGGCGCGCCTGTGCCGGCAAGCAGCAGGCAGAGGCATCCAGCACCCCGTGCGTCCTGGGTGGGGACCGCAGGGCCATCTCTAAGACAATGAACGTGCACGGCGTCCCCAGGACAGGGCGCAGCCGGGCGGTCGGTGCCCCAACTCCCCGCGGGCCCCCAAGCTGACACCACTACCACACACGTCCCCGGATTTGGGGGAGCCTCCCCTTGCCTCTGCCCAGCTGCTCCGGGCCTCTCCCCTGCCTGCCCCCAACCCCTTCCCCAACAGGGAAGTCAAAGAGCCTGTCTCCCTGGCAGAGCGGGCCCTTCGCTTCACAACATCCCAGCCAAGGCCTCTGTTCCACCATCACATGGAGCAAGTGCAACGTATTAATCCTCTCTCTGCAGAAAGTTAAAGGGTCATTTCTGTTCCAGGAAAGAAATGGGTACTGTGTAAAGAAATTAAAAAAAAAAAAAAAAAAAAAAGGTTGGGGGGACACCTGGGTGGCTCGGGTGGTTGAGCATCTGACTCCTGATCTCAGATCAGGATCTCACAGTTCATGAGTTTGAGTCCCGAGTCCGGCTCTGTGCTGACAGCTCAGAGCCTGCTTGGGACTCTCTCTCTGCCCGTCCCCGCTTGTGCTCTGTCTCTCTCTCAAAATAAATAAGTAAACTTGAAAAAATTAAAAAAAAAAAAAAAGAAATAGGTACTGTTCCTCCCTACCCGTGGGGACACTGTGCTGGCGAGGCTTGCACAAAGCAGAGCCACGGCCGGCCCAGCGCTCTGGGGACACGATGGGGGTCACAGTCACCCAGGGAGCAGCCGGCCCCCAAGGAGGCCTGGGGTGTGCCCAGAAACGACAAGGGAACCATTGGAGACAGAGGCCAAGGCCAGACGGGCACACGGCTGGGGCACGAACGCAGGGCCTTCCGAGGTACCCACTGCTGGTGCCCGTGAACGCCACGCCCACATGTGCCGAGTCCTTGGCGGGCCACGGAGAGCCACCGAGGGCAGCAGCTGGGGGCCAGCGGCAGAAGGGCAGAGGTCAGGCACGCGGTCACAAGGGGCCGAGCAGCCGAGGGAACCGGAGGCCACGGGTGAGCCGGGACCTGGGTGTGGGGGCGACGTCAGGAACAGCGTGTGTGGGGGACTCAGACACCAGAGCTCCCCCCGCCCTGTCCACACCGGCTCTGAGTCCCTCCGGCTCCCTCCAGCCCCCAGGCAGGGGCAGTGGTGCCCAGAGCGGACACCCACGGAAGACCAGGCTGACCCTGAGACTCCCCGAGAAAGTCCTGGGGGGTGACGTGGCCGGGCCCAGCCCGTCAGGCGGCACCAGGGCCAGCGGGCAGCACCGAGCAGGTGGGGTGACGGGACGGCGCACCCCGCTGACGAACGGCGGCTCTGCCCGTCCCGCCCCGGCACCACACCTCACAGCTCCTCTCAGGTTATCGCGGGTACTGGGGCCCCTGGGGACGCGAGGGATGTGGGTCTGGGGGAGGGGGCCCCGCGGGGCGCGCAGGCCACCACCACCAAGCCATGACGACACAGAAGGCCATCGAGGATGACCCTCGAGCCGCGTCACCAAGCCCTCCGCATTCATGTCCCTTCTGATTCCATCAGGGCTCCTCAGAGAAGTTAAATCAGCAAAACTAACAAGCGTCCAACGGCCACACCGCAGAACCAGCCTCCGGTCTCCAGCCTCCGGACGATTCCAGCTTTCTGAAGCCAGTTAGCAATTAATCCATCAACCAACCAGCATCCAGCCGTGCAGCCATGAGCACGTACATCGAGTGGCCCTGGCCACGCCCGTACAGCAGAGGGACCGGCAGACAGAGGGTCGGTGACCCAGCCCGCACCACACCCCCCTGCTGCAGGGGTGAGCACCCCACGAGGCAGAGCTTGCCTCCAGTGGGAACACTAACTGGTTACCGGCTAGCGCGCGGTCCTGTCCCGGTGAGATCACCGCAGCCACACGATGTGCACACTAACAGACCCATTTCCCAGCTGAGGACACCCAGGTACGGACACGGAACAGCCGCAGGTAAACCGCAGGCAGCCTGAGGCATGGCCGGGGTGAGCGACAACAAGGGAAGTCTGGGCTTTGGAGACAGAGCAGAGCGGGCGCGGCCAGGGCCGGGCTTGGGGACATCGCGGGACCCGGGGTGGCCTCTGGGGCTGCGCAGAACTCGAGTCGCTGAAAGCAGGGAGGGCGGGTCCTGCACAAATGAGGCAGAGACG
The DNA here is from genome assembly GCA_017311185.1 of Proteles cristata cristata. Taxonomy (NCBI): domain Eukaryota; kingdom Metazoa; phylum Chordata; class Mammalia; order Carnivora; family Hyaenidae; genus Proteles; species Proteles cristata. The sequence continues at coordinate 2,695 of JAESUZ010005263.1, read as the reverse complement.
CGGAACGTAAAGATCCTGACTGGACAGTGGTGTGTGCTGGGGGTCGGGCAGAGGGGAGGTGGTGTAGACCGAGTGGGGCAGGGTCTGTGGAAGGTCAGCCTGACAGCCCGAGAGCAGGAGGCGGGACAGCCCTGGGTATCGGCCGTCACACCACAGAGCCGTCCCCGCCGAGGGCGTCCTACGTCACGCGAGGTGCCCCCACTGGCCCTCCAGCTTCGATGAGGCTGGCAGCCGAGCTCGGGGCCCGCGAGCAGGGAGCCGCGGGCCAACCACACCCTGAGCTGGGGGCACGTCCCCCCGGTCGAGCCTGGGCTGACCCCCGCACCACAGCCTGAGAGGCGAGGGGCGCCAGGCCGCCAGGTCCCTGACGGTCACACAGAGACTGCTGTGCCGAGTGGCAGCCGCGGGAGAGAGCCACCTCGGGGTACCGGTCGGAGACGTGAGACGCACGCGCAGAGGAGAGGGGAGGCCCGGGGGTCGGGCCAGCCCAGCGCCCTCCACGGCCGGCACACCGGAGACCGGAGCTGGCGGGCGGCTCCCCGCGTCTCGCGCGGCGGCGGGGCAGGACCGGGACCCGGGCCGTCCCTGGCGCACGGCCCGCCCGGGGCAGTGGACACGCCAGGCCCTACGTCCACTTCCCAGACAGCCGGAGGGGGGCCTCGTGGTCGGCGCAGAGGGCGGGCGGCGCGCTGTCCGTCGCACGGTGTGGCTTCCTGGTGACACGGAGGCCGCGCTCTGCAAGGTCCCCACACGCTGACCTGCCTTCCAACACGAAAGAGAAGACCCGAGCCTCCTGCTCCAGGAGGGACGACCCCCCCCTTCGGAGACCAGCACCGGCGGCGGCACAGAGCCACACGGGTCCAGGGAAGAAAACGCCGTGATGCGCGCTGTCTGCGGCCACGAGGCCACGCCCGGAAGAGCCAGCAAGGCGCCCCCAACACGACGGCTGCGCCCCGCGCCAGACCCCAGACCCCAGGCCGACGCGGTGCCGGGGGGTGGGAGGGGTGCGGCGGACAAAAGGCGCGTGGGGCCACCGCCGAGGATGGTGGGCGAGTGGCTGAGAAAGTAAGGGCCACCCCCCCCGAAGGAGGACGGCACAGGCCGCCACGGCAGGCCCGCGGCTCTGCGAGCGTCAGGGGCGGAGGCCCCCGCGGCCCGCACGCCCCCCCGCCCCCCCGGGGACTGAGGGCTGCTGCCAGTGCCGGGTCCGGCAGGGGTGCGGTGGGGCCTGAACACGGGCAGGAGGACCCCCAGGAGGGCTCCCTTACAAGGAGCATGCAGGGGAGATGTGGGAGACTGCATGCGATGGCTGGAACCCCGCAGTCACCTGGCAGTCACGACGGGAGCCAGGAGCGACACGCGGCTGCAGCGGAAGAGAAGCGTGCCAGGCGGCTGGTGCCGATGCCACTGAGACAGGGAACTGGCCGGCCCGGGGCTGCTTTATCTCCACGGTCCTCGTTACGTCTGATAATAACCCCTCGTTCTGTAAGTCATTTCTCCTGTCCTGCAGCCAAACGCGTGCTGACACACCCACCGCTGACACACCCACCGTGCCCACTTGAGCTGCGACACCAACGGGGCAAAGCTCCTCGAGTGTGGGGCGTCCCTGGTCTCTCAGGCCGGCAATCCCAGCCCCGGCGTTGAACGTGAGCCCTAGCTGGGATTCCAGGTGACCTGGTCAGTGACGTGGTCCCCCTCAGCCTGGCTTCCCTCCGGTGACTCGCCCATGACACGGAGCTGTCCCCCGCCCGCCGCAGGGCCGTGGACATTAAACTGAGAGCCTCCAGGGCCTGGACTATGCCCGGAGCTCTGGTCTGTCTTCAGGGCAGGACGGAGGGCAGGGGGTGAGCCGTCAGGGCTCAGGGGTGACGGGAATGGACTCGACAGGCTGGCCCCGGCCCGTCACTAACCTCAGACCAGGAAGAGGGGAGCGACCTGACGGAGCGCAGGGCCGGCCGCCGAGGCCAGTGTGGACGGGGCCCAAGGGAGGCAGAGGGGCCCTGCCACCCCCACCCTAAGCTGTCCAGGGTCACGGGGTGGCCGCACAGGCCCCACACCGCTGCTCCCCTGGAGAAGGCATTCCGGGCTCCATGAGCTGGCCTCCCGGGAACCAGACCTTCCCGTCTTCGAAAGCGTACACGGGGCATCAGGTGCCAGAGCTGGGGAGGAATCTGAAGCTGTTTTAACTTTATTTTTAGCATTTTGCAAACAGCACTCTATTCTCAGGAGGAACAAACCACAAGGGCTTCTGCCCCTCGGCTGCTCTAAGGCCTCTGCTCTCTTGGCAGAAGGCACCACGTGTCCTGCTCCTGCAGCCACGGGCCCCCCTCCGCTCACACGCAGCACCGCAAAGGCCGTGAGGGCAGGTTTCACTTTTCTGACCGGGACCAAGCGCCCCGTCACACCCATCAGACACCAGTGATCTACTGCACAGAGAGGTCTAATCACAGCACTTCCCTGGGGGACGTGGTGGGGGGGCTCTCACCAGGACTAACACGGGCTCGAGAGCCTGGGAGCAGTGCAGTGATCACACACATGTCCTTCACGTGTGAGCCGTGGGCCCCTGTCCTTCACGTGTGAGCCGTGGGCCCCCGTCCTTCACGTGTGAGCCGTGTACACCCGTCCTTCACGTGTGAGCCGAGGGCCCCCGTCCTTCACCTGTGAGCCGTGGGCCCCCGTCCTTCACGTGTGAGCC
>JAESUZ010005262.1:0-13911 GCA_017311185.1 Proteles cristata cristata | reverse complement strand
GGGGAGGGCTGCACAATCTGGGAGGCTGTGCCGGCCGGCCTTGCACACTGCTACAGCACGTAGTAGGTGCTTGGTGAAACCATGCCAGGCATGAAGAAGCAATGGGTAGCTTCCTAACCCCGGGCAGGCTGCTGGGCTCAGGGCCAGGACAGCGATCCCCTGAGATCACCCTCGGTCCTGTGGACGTGGGAGGAAGCACACACGCCCTTCTGGATGTTTCTGGCTCTTACTGGCGCCCCTGGAAGAATCTGGAGCCCTGGTCTGAAGAACAGAGCGCGGGGAAATGTGTTAGGGAGCTCATCCGGGTCCGTCCTCTGCCCTCCATCCGTCCCACCACAGGGAAGGCGCCCTGGGCTCTCCCAGGCCCGTGCTGAACCTGCCGGGCCTGTGCAGCAGTCCTGGCGGGCAGCCAGGCAGAGGCACCTCCTGGCCCCAGGAGAACCTTCTCTCCCTCCTCAAGGCCCCCCACCCCCAGCCCCCGATCCTGCAGATGCATTCCCTGATTTGATGTTCAGCTCAGCAAGGGTTGTTCTACCCATTCTAGAGATGAAGAAACCGGTGCCTGGAAGCGAGTCAAAGGTCACTGGGCCAAGGGAGGAACATTCTAGGCCCTGAGTTCCCCGCTGCTGCGTCTGGCCTCCCGCAGTCTCTGAGCTGGGGGCCCAGGAGATGGTGCTCACACAGATGTGTAAACCGAGGCCCGAAAGAATGAAGATAAATGTGCCACATGTCCAGAGAGATACTCCGGTTTAGTGTCTCCTGTCTTCTCAGTGAAGCAAGCGGCCGACCAGGCACGGTTTCATTTTTCATGCGCGGAGACAGCCACAGATCACGTCACCTTGCTCAGACCACATGCTCCACTTTGAGGTTGGGTGAAACGTAAGGGCCGAGCTGGCAGAGATGGGTCCCAGGACGTCCTTCCCTGCCCCGCAGATGGGGCAGCAAATGTCACCCCCCCCACGCCAACAACCCAAAGGTCCCAGAGGCCTAATCACTTGAGCAGCACCCTCCAATAGCACGTTCTGAGATGACGGAACATTCCAGATCTGTGCTGGCCGAAAGGGCAGCCACCGGTCGTGTGTGCGCACAGAGCACTTGGAACGCATTTCATTACAGGGCCGCATGTGGCCAGTGGCCTGGGTCATCGGGTGGCCGCAGGAGGGGCGTCGGGGTCCAGGCCCCAGGACGGAAGCCTTGCGTGAGCAAAGGTTATGCCTCCTGGCATCCCCTCCCCCTGCAGGCATCTAGCAGCACTGACTCCTGCCAACCCACAAACCCTCCATGGGATGGTCTGGACTCCCCCCATTTAGCAGATGGGACACACAGACAGGGTATGGACCTACCAAAGGCCACACAGCTCCACGTGGTAGGGCCAGGATTCAAGAGTCACCGACACCAGCCCATTCTACGGATGGGGAAACTGAGGCTGGGATGGGCGAGGAGGAGTGTCCTCAGTGCTTCTGGCCACACAGCCAGGATGAGGCTGAGCTGGGCTGGCAGCCTTGCCTTCGCCCTCCTGAGCCCAGCCCTTGACTCTCCGGCCTCCCAGGGAGAAGCCTCTGGAAGGGCAGAGGAGGAGGCAGGGTGGGAGGGGAGGCGCCGACAGCAGGCTGGGTCTCTGCCACCCGCTCCCATCCCTGCCTCTCACACCCGCCGCCTCGGGGGAGCCGGAAGCTGGCGGCGCCAACTGTTACCGCCACCCCCCTCCCCCTGCCCATCTGCTCCTGTGCTGGGATCAGGGTGCACCTCAGGCTCTTGCCTGGGGGCTGCTCCGGACCCTCCCCTCCTCCCAGGCCTGGGCATCCCCAGGGGGCACAGTGCAGCGGGCAGGACAGGACCCGACGCCCCCACGTCCCTGTCGCATGCCCTCGGAGCGGCTGCAGTCCCTGCACCAGCTCCCGCGCACGGCCCGGGGCCAGAGTCCCCCTCCCCTCCTCTCTGCAGGGCTTCTGGCCGCAGGGCCCGGGGGTCCACGATTCCCACTACGAATGTTTCCTGCCTGGCAAATGTTCCAGAAGCTTATCCTTGTTGCCCGTCATGTGGCCTGATGTAAACTTGCAGGTGAGGTGGGGAGGGGGGTTGGGGAGGTGGGGAGGGGAGGGGGCGGGGAGGGGTGGGGGAGGGGCGGGCCCTTCGAGCCATCTTCCGGTTGGCAGCAGAGGTCCCTACAGATGGAGGGCCCAAGGCTGTCGGTCTCAATTTGTGACACCCGGTGCCAGGCCTTCCGGGGCTTCAGGGACAGGTCCCCGTGGTGCAGCCACGTTGGGGGACGCATCCTGGACACGTGCGGCGTGCAGGGCGCTCAGGGGGAGGCGAGCGACCCGCCCTAAGGGTCCACTCGTGTCCCAGCCTGCGCAGTCAGGAGGACGAGGCCCGCCGGGCACGTGGGCCTAGAGGGGCGCACGGAGGGGCAGGGTGGGGGCCAGGTTCCATGGGGGCGACAGAGGGCCTGAAGGGCTGCGGAGGGCTCAGCAGGCACCCGGGGCCCCCCCTGCTCCCCCGACCTCTTAACACTGCCCCGTGAGAGGGCTCCATGCTGACTCTGCCGCTTCATGGCTGTGTAACCACAGGCTAGTTACTTAGCCTCTCTGAGCGCCACGCCCGCTGGGGATAGAATAGCGCCCTCTTCTGGGGTGACTGCAGCATCGCCGAGGAAGGCCTGGCACGTGTCAGGGCCGGGCCCGGGCCAGGCAGCAGCAGGACGACGAGGGCCCCTCCAGCCGCCGGGAGCGTCCTCTGCTGTCCGCGAGCCCGCGGCCCCTGGCCGGGTCCCACCTCCCGGCCTCTGCCCGAGCCGGCCCCTGCACTGGCAGCACCTTGCCTGCCTCCTCTGCCACATGGCTAACTTGAACTCCTCCTCCACGCCGCAACCCACGCACCACGGCTCTGAAAAGGGGTCTGGGTGGGAGTCCAGGCGGAGACTGCAGAGGAGCCCGCGAGCGCAGTGCGGGAAATCCCCCCCCAAAAAAAACTGTTCAAGGCGCTTTAGGCTCGGCGGGACTTGGGGGGCCAGCGACATCTAGTGGGCAGAAGACACACTGCCCTAGCACCCCAGGAGGGCCCCCTCCCCCCAGCACCCTAAGTGTCCAAGCAGAGGCACGCCCTGCCTGGGAGACCCAGGGCGGAGGGGGGTGCCGAGCAGGCCAGGCAGGCGCACTGTGCCGCGGGCACCGACAGGGCTTAGCTCCCTCCCTTCTAGAACTCCTCCTGCATCTTCCCGTGGGCAGCCGTGTTCCCGCCTGGCATATGCCGGCCATATGCTCTCCCTGTCACAGCATCCTCAGCGGGCCCGCAAGCAGCCTGCCGGCGGGGGCGGGGGCGCCTCGGAGCTGGAGTTCACCCCAACTGCTACACCAGGCAAGCCGCTCGCTCACGGAGCGGCTCCGAGGAGGAGTTCAGCACCCCGGTGGGGGGCGGGCCTATGAGCTCACCTCATAGACACCAAAGCAACCTGAGGCCACCCAGCTCCGGGGGCAGATGGGCATCTCGCACCTGAGCAGGGGTGCGGGGCGGGGCAACGCCCGTGGGATTCTCTGCGGGCGGGTGCTGGGCTCGTTCAGAGCTCTGCCTGCGTGAGTCCCCTCGCCACGAGGCCCTCCGTGTCCTCCTCCCCCGGGGAGCGCTCCAGGGCCGCCCTGGAGACCACAGCCAGCCGGTCTCCTGTTCTGGCAGCCTCCGCAGGGAAGTCTTCGGGCCACTGAAGCCTGAAACCGACGCTGCTTCCCAAACCGGGTCTCCGCAGAGCTCTGGCGTTCTGCAGACAGGCCTGGGGTCTGTCCGGGGAGCTGGGGGGGGGGGGACTGAGAGGTACAGGGGCTTGTCCCCTAAAACCACAATGTACCTGGAGCTGTTTTCCTTAGTAAGCCATGGGCACGTGAGTCCTAAGTGATGGGGGAGGGGAGGAAGATTCCGGAGCTTTGCACGGTGCAGAAGGTAATACTGAGCGTGTAATAACAGAGGTACTTAGCCCCCCAATGCCACCAAGTTCCCCTACAGGAGCCAGGCTGAGCCAGCACCATGGAGGGCTTCACGCCGAGTAGCTCACTGCACCCCACAGTACAGGGGCTCACTGGGGGACCTGGGAATCTGAATCTCTGAGTTGCAATCCTGCCTCTGCCTCTTGCCAGGCTGTGCAACCCAACTCCACCTCTCTGTGCCTCAGTCTCCTCAGGGGTGCACGGAGCTGATGTGGAGAACACGGAGGAGTGGAGTGCACGACTTTTCCAGGGCTTATAACAAACGACCACAGGCTGGGGGCTGAAACCCACAGAACTGTGCTCTCTCACTGTCTGGAGGCCAGAGGTCTGAAATCAAGGTGGGGGCAGGCCGTGCTCCCCTCGAAGGTTCTAGGGGAGGACCCTTCCTTGCCCCTTTCTGTTTCTGATGGCTGCCAGCCCTCCGTGGCCATGAGCTCGAATCTCTGCCTCCGTCACCACATGGCCCTCTTCCCGTGTGTCTGTCTTCCCGTGCCATTCTGTATCCAAGTCCCCTCTTCTTATAAGGACACCAGTCGTTGGATTTAGTGCCACGCTAATCCAGTACGACCTCATTTTAACTGGTGACATCTGCAAAGTCCCTCCGTCTCAGTAAGGTCACATTCTCTTGGGTTCTGGGTGAACGTGCATTTGGGGAAACACCATCTGGCCCCTCCATGCTCCTCCGGGGCTCGGGGCAGAGCCTGGCACCAGCAGTGCTCTGTGACCGCGACTTTACGGATCCTCACCAGACACCTGAGACGGGTGTCGCGGGCCCACCCTGGCACATGCGGACACCAAGGTGTGGACAGTGAGCTGTGTGCCTGGCATCAGCCTCACAACGTGCGGCCCGGTTTTGTCCCCATTCCTGGCCCTTCCCCAGGCTCGCGCTGCCTTGGCCACCAGCTGGGGCAGCACAGGCATCTTCCAGCAAGGCCGTCACCCAGCGCGCTGGAAGGAAACCCATTTGAGGAGGCTTCCAGCTGACCTGTCCCCTGCACCAGCGTCAAAGGACAGAGCAGAAAGGCTGGCCTGGTGTGAGGGCGTGGCCTGCCAGGGAGAGGGCGTGGCCCAACAGGGAGAAGGCGTGGCCTGGTGTGAGGGCGTGGCCTGCCAGGGAGAGGGCGTGGCCTGACAGAAGGGCGTGCCTTAGCAGGAGGCTATCTCCTTGGGAACCAGGCTTTGCAGCTCTTTCCACTTATCACAATGAAATAGCTCTTTTCACTTATCACAATGAAATAGCAGTCTCACGGAGCGGGATAAATGTTCACTGCTGGAGCAAGGGGCAGGAAGGTCAACCTGACCACTATGTTCTCATCTATCAAACAAGCACTGAGCCCCCTCTGTGCCAGACAGGTGACCATGTCCACATCACAGCCAAGGGCATGCTCCGGGCCAGGCGGGCTCCGCCCCGTGCCTGGCCGGGCCTGCCAGGTTGGTGGAGGTGGGGAGCACAGCACCCACCAGGGAGGTGCAGGGGGGAGCACGCAGTCCCTCGGAGATTGGCACACGGTAGGGCCTAGTTACCCAGAGGACCAGCAGAATGCGCGCAAGGCCTGAATGCAAACCGGAGGCAGGGAATTAGTTGCCTCTGATGGGGTGGGTTCAGCGTGGGGCTGAGGAACGAGTTGGGGGCCCAGGCCGCTGGGCAGCCACTGTCTTACTCTGGCCTCTGCACGGAGAATTACCCAGGCCAGGCGAAAGGCCTTCTGGGTTTAGAAACCATCTTGTACGCACCCCAGGATGCTGGGGCCCCACCCACAGTTCAGATGGCCCAGTGGGCATCACGATGGGCAGGAAGGTCCCCAGGCCTCCCCCAGGGTCACGCCAGTTCTCTACTCTGAGGACCTTGGGCTTTGATACCTGCTGAGCCCAGTCAAGCTGGGAAAATAGAAATTCTGCCTCGACTGAGCCGGCTGAGGTGCGCCAGGTTCTGAGCCGGCTGACATGCTGGCTGGGGCCGGGCCGCCGGCTCAGTGTTTGCTGACCACCTGCCACTGTACTGGGGACTGGGACACGGCGGCAGACAGACGTCCCCTGTAGGGACAGGCTACATGGCGACGTTGCCCTGAGGGCGTCCAGGAGAGGATGCGACAGAGCCCAGGGGGCCCAGGAGAGCTGGGAGAGATCCCATTACACAAGAGCATCGAGGCCTGGAGCCACTGCGCCACCTGGCACCCCACTCCCGGGGGCGGGGGGGACGCACCCGAGAGACGCAAACCCGTGTCGACATAAGACCTGCACACGCCACGGTCACGGCAGCTCTGACACGTGACGGCCCAGGGCGGAAGGGGCACGGATGCGCATCCGTGGTGAACAGATAAACCGCGTGCGGCACACGGTCCCATGAAGCGGGATCGGCCGCAAGACGGAGCCCTGACCCACGCGACAGCAGCGGCACTGCCGGCCCCGACGCCCTTCTGGGTGAAAGACTCCAGACGACACCGTGTTCGTAACGTCCAGAGCCCGCAAGCCTACCAAGATGGAGAGCAGATTCGTGGCTGGCGGCGGCTGGGGGGATGGAGAAGCAGGGAAGAACTGCTAAGGGCAAGGGATTTGGGGGGCAATAGAACATTCTAGAATGAGACAGCAGGGATGGCTGCACGTATCTGTGATTATATTATGTTTTTAAGTTGACTTATTTTGAAAGAGAGAGAGCGAGAGAAAGCAAGCACTAGCAGGAGAGGAGCAGAGAGAGGGACAGAAGAAGCTAGAGCAGGCTCCTGGCTGTCAGCACAGAGCTGACACGGGGCTCGAACCCACGAACGGTGAGCTCATGACCTGAGCCAAGATCAAGAGTCGGATGCTTAACCGACTGAGCCACCCAGGTGTCCCTGTGGCTCCTCTAAACTCTAAATGGGCGAACTGTTAGTTTTAAAGTACACTTAAAATATTACTTTCAACGAGCACACTTTTCATATGCTGCAGTGATTTTGAAATCACTACGACTGAAAGGAACGAGCGCGTATTGTTTTAGGATCAGAGAACTATGACAGGTGCACAGAGAGGCCCAGCCTCGCGGCAAGGCGGAGTGGCTGGCGGGGCTGGGAAGGCTCAGGGCGGCGGGGAGGGGGGAGCTCCCCAGGAGCGAGCACAGGCTGGCCACCCTGTCCCCACCAGCCCGGCTCGCCAGGAGTCCTGGAGACAGCCAGCTGGTGCGGGGGTGACCGAGAAGAGACGCCCCCGAGGCTGCCTGTCTGCAAACTGTCAGTGGGTCCCTTGGGGGCCAGACGGGGAGGGAGCACGTGTCTGGAGCCAGGCGGGGGCTCCCCAGAGACTTCTGCCAGGGGCGGTGTGGTACAGGGGTAGCCACCATCCCACGCCAGGCAAGGACCCTAGAAAGGGGTCTGAGCTCGTCATAAAAGAAAGGCCGCCTGCGCTCTCTCTCTGCGGTGGGTAAGGACAAGGGGAGGGTCCGGGACACGGCCAGGAGCTCGGGCTGGCCTCAGGACGGCGACCCCGCTGATATTACCCACCACAGAGACCGAAGCGTGTCCGGGGGGGGGTGTCCACAGGTCTTGCACACTCCCCGGTGGAGCCCACACCAGCCCAAGAGGAGGGACTGATACCACCTCTGCTGCCCAGATGAGGAAACTGAGGTGGGGGGGCACCCATCACACTGGTCTCGGTCCTACAGCATCAGCAGGCGCCGCGCGGGCGGCAGGGGCCCGTCTGTCTGCCTTGTCGCCAAATCACAGCGAGAGCCTGAGCAGCTGCCTGGCGCCAGCCTCAGGGCATAAAGAACTCACTGGAAGCCAGGCCATCAGGAAAACACCCTCCCCGTGGCTACGATCGCTTCTACCTGCAGGACACCGAATGTGTGGCTTTTCTACACCAACCACCAACTCGGCAGGCTCGGGACGCGGGCTGGTGTCCCGCGATTTAATCCAGTGCTGATGCCGACGACCACGGCCAGCCCAGACCCGCCAGGGGACGGCTCGGTCCCAGGGAAGCACCTCCGCTCCACCCGCCAAGTGATGTCCAGGTGTCCTGTGCTTCTGACCGACCGGCCACCAGAACCTGGGGCGGGGGATTCCCACCATCCCCACTCGGATTCGGTGAATCGCCAGAGTGGCTCACAGAACCCGGAGGGGCAGGACTTCCGGGCACTGGTTGATCGCTGAGGGCACAGCTCAGGGACGGCCACACGAAAGACCGCGGTGTCCCGCCGGGGGGACAGCTGGGCGGCGGGGGCCCCGAGAGCCGGCCTGGATGCCTGCCCGGCCCGCGCACGGGCAGAACGCCCGGAGCTTTGCCCTGAAGAGCGGTCATGTCGCCGAGTGACTTGCGCCGCACCGGGTCCCGGAGCTGCGGGCCGGCAGTGCCCCTGGAGAGAGCTGACCGGCCGCCCGCAGCTCGGAGCCCCGGCTGTGTCTCCGTCTCCCAGGCTCGGAGGCGGCTGAGGCTCGCCCCTGCCCCGCGTGAGGCCCGGAATGCTGGAACCAGCCCGGACACGGCAACTGGCGGGAGCTAGGCAGGGGCACCCAGGGACCCCGCTTTGCCGGGCCCCGTGCCTCCTTCCGTGAGGGCCACAGGGAAGGCCTAAAGCCCGGGTTCTGTGGGAGAAGGGGCCCGGGGCGGGGGGAGGCTCTGGCCCTGCACCCTCCCTCTGGAGAAGCTTGGCTCCTTTCGATAGTGTGCTGGGGCTACCCGATGGCATGTGAACAAACGCCGCTGTCACTTGCAAATCCGTCCTGTCTGGGTAAGGCAGGAGGGTCCGAGGGGCCTCCCGCTGGCTGGGCAGAACAGGGCCTTTGTTGTGGGTAAGGGAAGAGTCTGGGTCGGGGCGCCTGGAGGGCTCAGTCGGTGAAGCGTCCGACTTCGGCTCAGGTCATGATCTCACGGTCTGTGGGTTCGAGCCCCGCGTCGGGCTCTGTGCTGACAGCTCAGAGCCTGGAGCTGCTTCTGATTCCTTGTCTCCCTCTCTCTCTCCCTCTCTCTCTGCCCTTCCCCTGTTCACACTCTGTCTCACTGTCTAACATAAATAAACATTAAAAAAAAAAGGGAGGAGTCTAGGGCGTGAAGGACTTCAGGCATGGCTGGATCCAGGAGCTCAACTACATCCCCTGTCCGTCTGTCTCTCCCTGCCCCCCAAGTCCCGAGTTCTTTACCACTGGCCTTGCCCACGACATGCCCTCCTGGGCACTACCTGGGGGGGGACGCCGAGTGCTCAGTGCCCACCCAGGCTGGTCCCGTCCAACCACCCCCAGCATCAAGCCTGCGCCTTCTGGGACCCCCAGGGCCTGGCCTGCCCTCCCGAGGGGGGAGTTCCCACTGACCAGAGACCTTCAGAGCAGGTCTGATGGGAGAGGGTGGCACCAGCCGCAGTTGCTTCCAGCCAAGACAAGGCTCCCACAGGGCTGATGCTTGCGTGTAAATATTAGATACTTCTGTCTCCTTCGAGACCAGTTACACAGATCATGGCGGCTCCCCCAGGACCCTGCCTCCTACTTACTGCATCATCATTAACTGCCTATTAGGTAACAGCTGCTTAGAGAGAGAGAGAGAGAGTGAGGGCGAGAAGGAGGGAGCGGGAGAAAGAGACAGGGAGAGGAGGGGAGGGCAGGGGGAGGGAGGGAGGGCAAGGGCAGGGAGGGGGACGGAGAGAGGAGGGGAGAAAGACACAGGGAAAGAAACAAAAGCAGAGAGAGACAGAGATGTGAGGATGACAGAGACACAGAGGAAGAGACGGGGAGCTGGGAGAGACAGGGTAGGTAGAAAGAACCGATTCAGATACAGACGCTGGTGGGGGGGGGCGGGAGGGAGCTGAGGAGAGGGAGGAAGGGGAGGAGGGGAGGAGGAGGAGGGAGAGGGAATAGGAGGAGGCAGAGGAGGAAGGAAGGGGGAGGAGCCAGGAACAAGGCAGCGGTGAGCTCTGCGAGGGGGCCCGGCACAGGCCAGCCCACCTGCCCACCAGGGTCCCCAGAGCCCCCCTTCCTGGTCAGCCTGCCCCTGCGGCTATGCTGGCCCCGCCGTGCCCTCAGCCCTGCAGGCAAGCAAGCGGGGGGGTGGGGGGGTGGGGGGCCCCAAGAAAGCCCTTCTAGGGGTGCAGCTGCTCGCACCAGGCCTGAACCCCACGGCCCCCCGCCGACGGATCTGCTCCCCAGGGATCCCCGCGGCCCAAAGCAGCAAGATGAGCATGGCCACCAGAGGAGCCCAGGCCCCTTCTGCAGACGGGCCTTCAGGGGCGCGGGCGGCTGCCAGGCCCACGGTGGGTGCCCCACACTGTCCAGCGGAGAAGACAGGGGTCGGGCACCGCAGCTACAGACTAGCCCTCCCTGCACCCCTGCTTCGAGTCCCAGGAACAGCCCATGGGCAGCAATGACGCTCCACGCAGGGGCCAAGCGACCACGCTGCCCAAGGCCGCCAGGCTGGGGAGCCCTGAGCACCAGCCCAAGGTCAGGGCCGCGCTCTTGAGCGTGGAGGTTCTGAACCTTCTCTGCTGGAAGTTCAGGGACAAAACCCAGGCCCCAGGGTGCAAGGGCCTGAGTGGGTCCCGGAGGAGGCGGCCAGGGAAGCGGCTGCGCTGGGCCAAGGCCGGGACCTTCGGTGACTGCGACACCCCCCCGCCCCGGATGCCTCTCGGGAACAAAGCCTCCCATGGGGATCTCACTCTTCTCCCCAAGCCCGGGCCTCCCAGAGACGCTGCAAGCGCACCATCCGTTGTCCATCTGTCTGTACGTCCAATCAAACCACAAATATTCACTGACCGCTCCCTACCCGCCAGGCGCTGTTCTGGGCCCCAGGGACAGCACAGGGGTAGACAGGGACCCGCAGGGAGCCAAGGACACCTTCGGGCACAGATGGGGGGCCAGAGAGCAGGTCAAGGAGGCGTTGGTGATCGCATGAAGGAACAGCATTCCAGGCAGAGGGAAGAGCGAGCACGAAGACAAGAACCAGAGGGCGTGTGCACAGCAGGACGATGCCGGGGGTGGACACGCGCCAGGGTCCTGGGGTGACGATTTACGATTCCCTCTTCCCAGTGCCCTGGGCCCTCGGCGACGTGGCCCAACCTGGCCCCTCCACAAAGCTGCCTGGGGCTGAGGGTGGGGGGCACAGCAGCCACAGCCCCTGGAGGGAGGGCTGACCCCCACCCCTCCCCAGGCCGCAGAGGAGGTGACAGACACCCCCCCCAGCCAGGTCCGTTCCCCAGAGACCGCTCTTTCACCACTTCCAGGCTGGCCCCCAGCCTCGCTCGCAGGCCGGGCAGGTCTGGCGGGTGGACCTGGCGTCCCAGAATCCCGCCCCCCCCCAACTGCCCTGCGAATTCGGGCTCCCTGACCCCGCAAAGCATTTTCTTTTTCCTCCTCCGGGGCTGGGAGTAATTAGGGGACCAGGAACATAAATCACAGCCTCCCCGCATCCACCCTGCTCCCCGCGAGGCTGTGGGTACCGCGGGGGCGTGTGGGTCCAAGTCTCCCCAAACACACCTGCACACAGACACGCCCACACGGACACACACACACGCTGACACACAGACTCCCACACTCACACTGCACACACACACACCCACACACAACACACGCTCACATACACAGGCACGCACACACATCCTCCCACCCCACAGACACACACACTCGCGCCCACGCTGCTGCGCACACTCACGGACAGGCACACACACGTTCATGCCCACCCCCCCGGTGAGCAACAGCAAACTGCAGGTTCGGGGGTTTGGCGCCACCTAGGGTTCATCTCCCGGAACTGCCGGACTGGACCCGGCTGACCCCCTGGAAGGGCCCCCTCCACCCCCACCTCCCCCTCCAGCCCGAGGGGGACGCTTCTTCCTACTGGAAGCCCCCGTCTGTACCCATCCTGGTGTGTGCACATATAAAAAGCACTAGCCTAACTGGTAGTGGGAAGGAGGAGTTAGGGCTATTTTAAGAATTAAATATTCAAGCTGCCCTACCAAGGCTGTGATAGGAAACTTTTTTTTTTAAATTTATTTTGAGAGAGAGAGAGCGTGAGCGGGGGGGGCGGGGAGAGGGAGAGAGTGAATCCCAAGCACGGTCAGCGCAGAGCCCGACGCGGGGCTTGAACCCACGAACCACGAGATGATGACCTGAGCGGAGATCAAGAGTCAGACGCTGCACCGACTGAGCCCCCCGGTGCCCCGGAAGCTGCTTTTCTTAAAATACATGTACCCACTTCCACCATGAAATGCACATGATGCAAGTGTGTGAGCGCGACCGTGCCGGGGAAGGTGGGTTGGAGGGCTCCTCACTTCAGTCTCAAGAGGGAGTCACTAAGCTGTTGTGTCTGCATTTCGAGGGGACCCTGTGGCCCCGGAAGGCTCGCCGAGGTGACCCAAGTCTCTCAGCCGAGAGCCGGACGGAAGCCGACTGTCCTCCAAAGTGCACGCGCTTTGGCACACGACTGTCCCCCGAGCCTCGTCCCGTGCTTCCGGCCGGCCCGCGGGCAGGGCGGTGGGGTCCCGAGGTGCGCTCTCCTCACGGCGGGCTGTCGCCGGGGCCCTCTACCCGCGGGGGCCTCTCCCTGCGCCCCGTGACTCAGTTTACTCTTCACACCCACTGCCGCCCTTCCCACGCCTGACCCTTCAGCGTTCTCTGTCCAGGCTGCACTCCACGCAACCCCTCCTTGCAAGATCCTTCCAGATCGGCCTTCCCTGGGCTTCCCTCCCCCTTCACCTCTGCTCGGCCCTAAGGGAGCATCCAACTGGAAGAAGCCACCCCTACCTTTCCGGCCCTGAAGCCAGGAAAACACAGTCCCCCAGCCCCTGGTAACCTCTCTTTTCACATCAAAAGGATTTTAAAATGCTAAACGTGGAGACGTGCTTTTATTAATCTGTTTTTTTTTTAATATTTTTATTTATTTCTAGGAGAGAGAGAGAGACCGTGAGCAGGGGAGGGTCAGAGAGAGAGGGAGATACAGACTCTGAAATAGGCTCCAAGCTCTGAGCTGGCAGTCAGCACAGAGCCCGACGCGGGGCTCGAACCCACGAACCGCGAGATCATGACCTAAGCGAAAGTCAGACGCTTAACTGACTAAGCCACCCAGGCGCCCCTTTATTAATCTGTTTTTAAAACTACTTTACTGAGATGGGAGAGAGAGAGAGAGACAGAGACAGAGACAGAGACAGAGAGACAGAGAGAGAGAGACAGAGAGAGAGGATCCCAAGCAAGCTTCGCACTGTCAGCGCAGAGCCCGACCCGGAGCTCCACCCCATGACCGTGAGAGCCTGACCAGAGTCGAAATCTAGAATCAAACCCTTAACCAACCGAGCCTCCCAGGCACCCCAAGACTCACACTTTAAAAGCTTATTTGCTTTTGAGAAAGAGAGAGAGAGAAAGAGAGAGAGCACACCAGGGAGGGGCAGAGAGACGGGGGCAGAGGATCAGAGACGGGCTCCGAGCTGTCAGCGCAGAGCCCGACGTGGGGCTCCAGCCCACACACCGTGAGATCGTGACCTGAGCCGAAGTCAGATGCTCAACGGACTGAGCCCCCCACACCCTGGCGCCCCAAGACCTGTGCTTTTAAAGGGCCGAACAGCACAGAGTGCGGCACAGTGAAAAGTGAGGGTCCCTCCGACTTCCAGGAGCGGCGGGCCGCGTGCCCCCTGCACACCTACCAGGCACACGCGTGTGAGCGCGCACACGCTCATCTGTCAGGACGCAAACCCGAGCCCACCAGACGGCAGATCTGCCCCCGGACCCCCGCCCAAGCACCTCTGGGCCTTTCCACCCGGGCCTGCCCGCCGCGCGGACGACCTCGCACAGCTCGGCCTACTTCGCGGCCACGCCTCTAGCAGGACACGGGCGCCTGCAGTCCCACTGGGCACACAGGGCCTGGGACACGTGTCAGGCTGCTCTGCGTCGTGCCCGCTGCCCTCCCACCCCCCGAGAGCCCCTCTGGGGAAAGTGACAGCAGGGGACGTGGTCCCGGCAGCAAAACTGTTAGGTAAGGGATGCACGTCCCACGC